>CM067360.1:12428299-12489064 GCA_034401795.1 Chaetoderma sp. LZ-2023a | reverse complement strand
CACGACACGACGATGTTCCTACATCTTCATTTCATCAGCGTCAGTATGTCCTCGTATCCATGTCAGCCAACACATAGGCCGTACATCTTCATTTCATCAGCGTCACTATGTAGTCGAATCCATGTCACACAACACATAAGTCCTACATCTTCATTTCATCAGCGTCACTATGTCCTCGAATCCATGTCACCCAACACAAGCCCTACATCTTCCTTTCATCAGCGTCACTATGTCCTCGAATCCATGTCACCCAACACATAGGTCCTACATCTTCATTTCATCAGCGTCACTATATCCTCGATCCATGTCTCCTAACACATAGGCCCTACATCTTCATTTCATCAGCGTCACTATGTAGTCGAATCCATGTCACACAACACATAAGTCCTACATCTTCATTTCATCAGCGTCACTATGTCCTCGAATCCATGTCACCCAACACATAGGCCTACATCTTCATTTCATCAGCGTCACTATGTAGTCGAATCCATGTCACACAACACATAAGTCCTACATCTTCATTTCATCAGCGTCATTATGTCTTCGAATCCATGTCACCCAACACATAGGCCCTACATCTTCATTTCATCAGCGTCACTATGTCCTCGAATGCATGTCACCCAACACATAGGTCCTAGATCTTCATTTCATCAGCGTCACTATGTCCTCGAATCCATGTAAACCAACATATAGGTCCTGGATACATCTTCATTTCATCAGCGTCACTATGTCCTCGAATCCATGTCAACCCAACAAATAACTCCTACATCTTCATTTCATCAGCGTCACTATGTCCTCGAATCCATGTCACACAACACATAGGCCCTACATCTTCATTTGATCAGCGTAACTATGTCCTCGAATCCATGTCACCCAAAATATAGGTCCTACATCTTCATTTTTAATCAGCGTCACTATGTCCTCGAATCCATGTCACCCAACACATAAGTCCTACATCTTCATTTCATCAGCGTCACTATGCCCTCGAATCCATGTCACCCAACATATAGGTCCTACATCTTCATTTGATCAGCGTTACTATGTCCTCGAATCCATGTCACCCAACACATAAGTCCTACATCTTCATTTCATCAGCGTCATTATGTCCTCGAATCCATGTCACCCAATACATAGGTCCTACATCGTCATTTCATCAGCGTCATTATGTCCTCGAATCCATGTCACCCAATACATAGGCCCTACATCTTCATTTGATCAGCGTCACTATGTCCTCGAATCCATGTCACCCAACACATACGTTCTACATCTTCATTTCATCAGCGTCATTATGTCCTCGAATCCATGTCACCCAACACATAGGTCCTACATCGTCATTTCATCAGCGTCATTATGTAGTCGAATCCATGTCACACAACACATAGGCCCTACATCTTCATTTCATCAGCGTCACTATGTCCTCGAATCCATGCCACCCAACACATAAGTCCTACATCTTCATTTCATCAGCGTCACTATGTCCTCGAATCCATGTCACACAACACATAGGCCCTACATCTTCATTTGATCAGCGTAACTATGTCCTCGAATCCATGTCACCCAACACATAAGTCCTACATCTTCATTTCATCAGCGTCACTATATCCTCGAATCCATGTCATCCAACACATAAGTCCTAGATCTTCATTTCATCAGCGTCACTATGTCCTCGAATCCATGTCACCCAACCCATAGGCCCTACATCTTCATTTCATCAGCGTCACTATGTCCTCAAATCCATGCCACCGAACACAAACGTCCTACATCTTCATTTCATCAGCATCACTATGTCCTCGAATCCATGTCACCCAACATATAGGTCCTACATCTTCATTTCATCAGCGTCACTATGTCCTCGAATCCATGTCACCCAATACATAGGCCCTACATCTTCATTTGATCAGCGTCACTATGTCCTCGAATCCATGTCACCCAACACATACGTTCTACATCTTCATTTCCTCAGCGTCATTATGTCCTCGAATCCATGTCACCCAACACATAGGTCCTACATCGTCATTTCATCTGCGTCATTATGTAGTCGAATCCATGTCACACAACACATAGGCCCTACATCTTCATTTCATCAGCGTCACTATGTCCTCGAATCCATGCCACCCAACACATATGTCCTACATCTTCATTTCATCAGCGTCACTATGTCCTCGAATCCATGTCACACAACACATAGGCCCTACATCTTCATTTCATCAGCGTCACTCTGTCCTCGAATCCATGCCACCCAACACATAAGTCCTACATCTTCATTTCATCAGCGTCACTATGTCCTCGAATCCATGTCACCCAACATATAGGTCCTACATCTTCATTTCATCAGCGTCACTATGTCCTGGAATCCATGTCACCCAACACATAAGTCCTACATCTTCATTTCATCAGCGTCACTATGTCCTCGAATCCATGTCACCCAATACATAAGCCCTACATCTTCATTTGATCAGCGTCACTGTGTCCTCGAATCCATGTCACCCAACACATACGTTCTACATCTTCATTTCATCAGCGTCACTATGTAGTCGAATCCATGTCACACAACACATAAGTCCTACATCTTCATTTCATCAGCGTCACTATATCCTCGAATCCATGTCATCCAACACATAAGTCCTAGATCTTCATTTCATCAGCGTCACTATGTCCTCGAATCCATGTCACCCAACCCATAGGCCCTACATCTTCATTTCATCAGCGTCACTATGTCCTCAAATCCATGCCACCCAACACAAACGTCCTACATCTTCATTTCATCAGCATCACTATGTCCTCGAATCCATGTCACCCAACATATAGGTCCTACATCTTCATTTCATCAGCGTCACTATGTCCTCGAATCCATGTCACCCAATACATAGGCCCTACATCTTCATTTGATCAGCGTCACTATGTCCTCGAATCCATGTCACCCAACACATACGTTCTACATCTTCATTTCATCAGCGTCATTATGTCCTCGAATCCATGTCACCCAACACATAGGTCCTACATCGTCATTTCATCTGCGTCATTATGTAGTCGAATCCATGTCACACAACACATAGGCCCTACATCTTCATTTCATCAGCGTCACTATGTCCTCGAATCCATGCCACCCAACACATATGTCCTACATCTTCATTTCATCAGCGTCACTATGTCCTCGAATCCATGTCACACAACACATAGGCCCTACATCTTCATTTCATCAGCGTCACTCTGTACTCGAATCCATGTCACCCAACACATAAGTCCTACATCTTCATTTCATCAGCGTCACTATGTCCTCGAATCCATGTCACCCAACATATAGGTCCTACATCTTCATTTCATCAGCGTCACTATGTCCTGGAATCCATGTCACCCAACACATAAGTCCTACATCTTCATTTCATCAGCGTCACTATGCCCTCGAATCCATGTCACCCAATACATAAGCCCTACATCTTCATTTGATCAGCGTCACTGTGTCCTCGAATCCATGTCACCCAACACATACGTTCTACATCTTCATTTCATCAGCGTCACTATGTAGTCGAATCCATGTCACACAACACATAAGTCCTACATCTTCATTTCATCAGCGTCACTATATCCTCGAATCCATGCCACCCAACACAAACGTCCTAGATCTTCATTTCATCAGCGTCACTATGTCCTCGAATGCATGTCACCCAACACATAGGTCCTACATGTTCATTTCATCAGCGTCACTATGTCCTCGAATCCATGTAAACCAACATATAGGTCCTGGACACATCTTCATTTGATCAGCGTCACTATGTCCTCGAATCCATGTCAACCAAACACATAACTCCTACATCTTCATTTCATCAGCGTCAATATGTCCTCGGATCCATGTCACCCAACACATAGGCCCTACATCTTCATTTCATCAGCGTCACTATATCCTCGAATCCATGTCATCCAACACATAAGTCCTAGATCTTCATTTCATCAGTGTCACTATGTCCTCGAATCCATGTCACCCAACCCATAGGCCCTACATCTTCATTTCATCAGCGTCACTATGTCCTCAAATCCATGCCACCCAACACAAACGTCCTACATCTTCATTTCATCAGCATCACAATGTCCTCGAATCCATGCCACCCAACATATAGGTCCTACATCTTCATTTGATCAGCGTCACTATGTCCTCGAATCCATGTCACCCAACACATAAGTCCTACATCTTCATTTCCTCAGCGTCACTATGTCCTCGAATCCATGTCACACAACACATAGGCCCTCCATCTTCATTTCATCAGCGTCACTCTGTCCTCGAATCCATGCCACCCAACACATAAGTCCTACATCTTCATTTCATCAGCGTCACTATGTCCTCGAATCCATGTCACCCAAATATAGGTCCTACATCTTCATTTCATCAGCGTCACTATGTCCGTGAATCCATGTCACCCAACACATAAGTCCTACATCTTCATTTCATCAGCGTCACTATGTCCTCGAATCCATGTCACACAATACATAAGCCCTACATCTTCATTTGATCAGCGTCACTGTCTCCTCGAATCCATGTCACCCAACACATACGTTCTACATCTTCATTTCATCAGCGTCACTATGTAGTCGAACCCATGTCACCCAACACATAAGTCCTACATCTTCATTTCATCAGCGTCACTATGTCCTCGAATCCATGTCACCCAACACATAAGCCATACATCTTCATTTCATCAGCGTCACTATGTAGTCGAATCCATGTCACACAACACATAAGTCCTACATCTTCATTTCATCAGCGTCACTATGTCCTCGTATCCATGTCACCCAACACATAGGCCGTACATCTTCATTTCATCAGCGTCACTATGTAGTCGAATCCATGTCACACAACACATAAGTCCTACATCTTCATTTCATCAGCGTCACTGTGTCCTCGAATGCATGCCACCCAACACATAGGTCCTACATCTTCATTTCATCAGCGTCACTATGTCCTCGAATCCATGTAAACCAACATCTAGGTCCTGGACACATCTTCATTTAATCAGCGTCACTATGTCCTCGAATCCGTGTCAACCCAACACATAACTCCTACATCTTCATTTCATCAGCGTCACTATGTCGTCGAATCCATGTCACCCAACACATACGTTCTACATCTTCATTTAATCAGCGTCATTATGTCCTCGAATCCATGTCACCCAACACATACGTTCTACATCGTCATTTCATCAGCATCATTATGTAGTCGAATCCATGTCACACAACACATAGGCCCTACATCTTCATTTCATCAGCGTCATTATGTAGTCGAATCCATGTCACACAACACATAAGTCCTACATCTTCATTTCATCAGCGTCACTATGTCCTCGAATCCATGTCACACAACACATAGGCCCTACATCTTCATTTAATCAGCGTCACTATGTCCTCGAATCCATGTCACCCAACATATAGGTCCAACATCTTCATTTCATCAGAGTCACTATGTCCTCGCATCCATGTCACCCAACACATAGGCCGTACATCTTCATTTCATCAGCGTCACTATGTAGTCGAATCCATGTCACACAACACATAAGCCCTACATCTTCATTTCATCAGCGTCACTATGTAGTCGAATCCATGTCACACAACACATAAGTCCTACATCTTCATTTCATCAGCGTCACTATGTCCTCGTATCCATGTCACCCAACACATAGGCCGTACATCTTCATTTCATCAGCGTCACTATGTAGTCGAATCCATGTCACACAACACATAAGTCCTACATCTTCATTTCATCAGCGTCACTGTGTCCTCGAATGCATGTCACCCAACACATAGGTCCTACATCTTCATTTCATCAGCGTCACTATGTAGTCGAATCCATGTCACACAACACATAAGTCCTACATCTTCATTTCATCAGCGTCATTATGTCTTCGAATCCATGTCACCCAACACATAGGCACTACATCTTCATTTCATCAGCGTCACTATGTCCTCGAATGCATGTCACCCAACACATAGGTCCTACATCTTCATTTCATCAGCGTCACTATGTCCTCGAATCCATGTAATCCAACATATAGGTCCTGGATACATCCTCATTTCATCAGCGTCACTATGTCCTCGAATCCAGGTCAACCCAACACATAACTCCTATATCTTCATTTCATCAGCGTCACTATGTCCTCGAATCCATGTCACCCAATACATAGTCCCCTACATCTTCATTTGATCAGCGTAACTATGTCCTCGAATCCATGTCACCCAACACATAAGTCCTACATCTTCATTTCGTAAGCGTCACTATATCCTCGAATCCATGTCATCCACCACATAAGTCCTAGATCTTCATTTCATCTGCGTCACTATGTCCTCGAATCCATGTCACCCAACCCATAGGCCCTACATCTTCATTTCATCAGCGTCACTATGTCCTCAAATCCATGCCACCCAACACAAACGTCCTACATCTTCATTTCATCAGCATCACTATGTCCTCGAATCCATGTCACCCAACATATAGGTCCTACATCTTCATTTCATCAGCGTCACTATGTCCTCGAATCCATGTCACCCAACACATAAGTCCTACATCTTCATTTCATCAGCGTCACTATGCCCTCGAATCCATGTCACCCAACATATAGGTCCTACATCTTCATTTGATCAGCGTCACTATGTCCTCGAATCCATGTCACCCAACACATAAGTCCTACATCTTCATTTCATCAGCGTCATTATGTCCTCGAATCCATGTCACCCAACACATAGGTCCTACATCGTCATTTCATCAGCGTCATTATGTCCTCGAATCCATGTCACCCAATACATAGGCCCTACATCTTCATTTGATCAGCGTCACTATGTCCTCGAATCCATGTCACCCAACACATACGTTCTACATCTTCATTTCATCAGCGTCATTATGTCCTCGAATCCATGTCACCCAACACATAGGTCCTACATCGTCATTTCATCAGCGTCATTATGTAGTCGAATCCATGTCACACAACACATAGGCCCTACATCTTCATTTCATCAGCGTCACTATGTCCTCGAATCCATGCCACCCAACACATAAGTCCTACATCTTCATTTCATCAGCGTCTCTATGTCCTCGAATCCATGTCACACAACACATAGGCCCTACATCTTCATTTCATCAGCGTCACTCTGTCCTCGAATCCATGCCACCCAACACATAAGTCCTACATCTTCATTTCATCAGCGTCACTATGTAGTCGAATCCATGTCACACAACACATAAGTCCTACATCTTCATTTCATCAGCGTCACTGTGTCCTCGAATGCATGTCACCCAACACATAGGTCCTACATCTTCATTTCATCAGCGTCACTATGTAGTCGAATCCATGTCACACAACACATAAGTCCTACATCTTCATTTCATCAGCGTCATTATGTCTTCGAATCCATGTCACCCAACACATAGGCACTACATCTTCATTTCATCAGCGTCACTATGTCCTCGAATGCATGTCACCCAACACATAGGTCCTACATCTTCATTTCATCAGCGTCACTATGTCCTCGAATCCATGTAATCCAACATATAGGTCCTGGATACATCTTCATTTCATCAGCGTCACTATGTCCTCGAATCCAGGTCAACCCAACACATAACTCCTATATCTTCATTTCATCAGCGTCACTATGTCCTCGAATCCATGTCACCCAATACATAGTCCCCTACATCTTCATTTGATCAGCGTAACTATGTCCTCGAATCCATGTCACCCAACACATAAGTCCTACATCTTCATTTCGTAAGCGTCACTATATCCTCGAATCCATGTCATCCACCACATAAGTCCTAGATCTTCATTTCATCTGCGTCACTATGTCCTCGAATGCATGTCACCCAACCCATAGGCCCTACATCTTCATTTCATCAGCGTCACTATGTCCTCAAATCCATGCCACCCAACACAAACGTCCTACATCTTCATTTCATCAGCATCACTATGTCCTCGAATCCATGTCACCCAACATATAGGTCCTACATCTTCATTTCATCAGCGTCACTATGTCCTCGAATCCATGTCACCCAACACATAAGTCCTACATCTTCATTTCATCAGCGTCACTATGCCCTCGAATCCATGTCACCCAACATATAGGTCCTACATCTTCATTTGATCAGCGTCACTATGTCCTCGAATCCATGTCACCCAACACATAAGTCCTACATCTTCATTTCATCAGCGTCATTATGTCCTCGAATCCATGTCACCCAACACATAGGTCCTACATCGTCATTTCATCAGCGTCATTATGTCCTCGAATCCATGTCACCCAATACATAGGCCCTACATCTTCATTTGATCAGCGTCACTATGTCCTCGAATCCATGTCACCCAACACATACGTTCTACATCTTCATTTCATCAACGTCATTATGTCCTCGAATCCATGTCACCCAACACATAGGTCCTACATCGTCATTTCATCAGCGTCATTATGTAGTCGAATCCATGTCACACAACACATAGGCCCTACATCTTCATTTCATCAGCGTCACTATGTCCTCGAATCCATGCCACCCAACACATAAGTCCTACATCTTCATTTCATCAGCGTCTCTATGTCCTCGAATCCATGTCACACAACACATAGGCCCTACATCTTCATTTCATCAGCGTCACTCTGTCCTCGAATCCATGCCACCCAACACATAAGTCCTACATCTTCATTTCATCAGCGTCACTATGTCCTCGAATCCATGTCACCCAACATATAGGTCCTACATCTTCATTTCCTCAGCGTCACTATGTCCTCGAATCCATGTCACACAACACATAAGTCCTACATCTTCATTTCATCAGCGTCACTATGTCCTCGAATCCATGTCACCCAATACATAATCCCTACATCTTCATTTGATCAGCGTCACTGTGTCCTCGAATCCATGTCACCCAACACATACGTTCTACATCTTCATTTCATCAGCGTCACTATGTAGTCGAATCCATGTCACACAACACATAAGTCCTACATCTTCATTTCATCAGCGTCACTATGTCCTCGAATCCATGTCACCCAACACCTAAGCCCTACGTCTTCATTTCATCAGCGTCACTATGTAGTCGAATCCATGTAATCCAACATATAGGTCCTGGATACATCCTCATTTCATCAGCGTCACTATGTCCTCGAATCCAGGTCAACCCAACACATAACTCCTATATCTTCATTTCATCAGCGTCACTATGTCCTCGAATCCATGTCACCCAATACATAGTCCCCTACATCTTCATTTGATCAGCGTAACTATGTCCTCGAATCCATGTCACCCAACACATAAGTCCTACATCTTCATTTCGTAAGCGTCACTATATCCTCGAATCCATGTCATCCACCACATAAGTCCTAGATCTTCATTTCATCTGCGTCACTATGTCCTCGAATCCATGTCACCCAACCCATAGGCCCTACATCTTCATTTCATCAGCGTCACTATGTCCTCAAATCCATGCCACCCAACACAAACGTCCTACATCTTCATTTCATCAGCATCACTATGTCCTCGAATCCATGTCACCCAACATATAGGTCCTACATCTTCATTTCATCAGCGTCACTATGTCCTCGAATCCATGTCACCCAACACATAAGTCCTACATCTTCATTTCATCAGCGTCACTATGCCCTCGAATCCATGTCACCCAACATATAGGTCCTACATCTTCATTTGATCAGCGTCACTATGTCCTCGAATCCATGTCACCCAACACATAAGTCCTACATCTTCATTTCATCAGCGTCATTATGTCCTCGAATCCATGTCACCCAACACATAGGTCCTACATCGTCATTTCATCAGCGTCATTATGTCCTCGAATCCATGTCACCCAATACATAGGCCCTACATCTTCATTTGATCAGCGTCACTATGTCCTCGAATCCATGTCACCCAACACATACGTTCTACATCTTCATTTCATCAGCGTCATTATGTCCTCGAATCCATGTCACCCAACACATAGGTCCTACATCGTCATTTCATCAGCGTCATTATGTAGTCGAATCCATGTCACACAACACATAGGCCCTACATCTTCATTTCATCAGCGTCACTATGTCCTCGAATCCATGCCACCCAACACATAAGTCCTACATCTTCATTTCATCAGCGTCTCTATGTCCTCGAATCCATGTCACACAACACATAGGCCCTACATCTTCATTTCATCAGCGTCACTCTGTCCTCGAATCCATGCCACCCAACACATAAGTCCTACATCTTCATTTCATCAGCGTCACTATGTAGTCGAATCCATGTCACACAACACATAAGTCCTACATCTTCATTTCATCAGCGTCACTGTGTCCTCGAATGCATGTCACCCAACACATAGGTCCTACATCTTCATTTCATCAGCGTCACTATGTAGTCGAATCCATGTCACACAACACATAAGTCCTACATCTTCATTTCATCAGCGTCATTATGTCTTCGAATCCATGTCACCCAACACATAGGCACTACATCTTCATTTCATCAGCGTCACTATGTCCTCGAATGCATGTCACCCAACACATAGGTCCTACATCTTCATTTCATCAGCGTCACTATGTCCTCGAATCCATGTAATCCAACATATAGGTCCTGGATACATCTTCATTTCATCAGCGTCACTATGTCCTCGAATCCAGGTCAACCCAACACATAACTCCTATATCTTCATTTCATCAGCGTCACTATGTCCTCGAATCCATGTCACCCAATACATAGTCCCCTACATCTTCATTTGATCAGCGTAACTATGTCCTCGAATCCATGTCACCCAACACATAAGTCCTACATCTTCATTTCGTAAGCGTCACTATATCCTCGAATCCATGTCATCCACCACATAAGTCCTAGATCTTCATTTCATCTGCGTCACTATGTCCTCGAATGCATGTCACCCAACCCATAGGCCCTACATCTTCATTTCATCAGCGTCACTATGTCCTCAAATCCATGCCACCCAACACAAACGTCCTACATCTTCATTTCATCAGCATCACTATGTCCTCGAATCCATGTCACCCAACATATAGGTCCTACATCTTCATTTCATCAGCGTCACTATGTCCTCGAATCCATGTCACCCAACACATAAGTCCTACATCTTCATTTCATCAGCGTCACTATGCCCTCGAATCCATGTCACCCAACATATAGGTCCTACATCTTCATTTGATCAGCGTCACTATGTCCTCGAATCCATGTCACCCAACACATAAGTCCTACATCTTCATTTCATCAGCGTCATTATGTCCTCGAATCCATGTCACCCAACACATAGGTCCTACATCGTCATTTCATCAGCGTCATTATGTCCTCGAATCCATGTCACCCAATACATAGGCCCTACATCTTCATTTGATCAGCGTCACTATGTCCTCGAATCCATGTCACCCAACACATACGTTCTACATCTTCATTTCATCAACGTCATTATGTCCTCGAATCCATGTCACCCAACACATAGGTCCTACATCGTCATTTCATCAGCGTCATTATGTAGTCGAATCCATGTCACACAACACATAGGCCCTACATCTTCATTTCATCAGCGTCACTATGTCCTCGAATCCATGCCACCCAACACATAAGTCCTACATCTTCATTTCATCAGCGTCTCTATGTCCTCGAATCCATGTCACACAACACATAGGCCCTACATCTTCATTTCATCAGCGTCACTCTGTCCTCGAATCCATGCCACCCAACACATAAGTCCTACATCTTCATTTCATCAGCGTCACTATGTCCTCGAATCCATGTCACCCAACATATAGGTCCTACATCTTCATTTCCTCAGCGTCACTATGTCCTCGAATCCATGTCACACAACACATAAGTCCTACATCTTCATTTCATCAGCGTCACTATGTCCTCGAATCCATGTCACCCAATACATAATCCCTACATCTTCATTTGATCAGCGTCACTGTGTCCTCGAATCCATGTCACCCAACACATACGTTCTACATCTTCATTTCATCAGCGTCACTATGTAGTCGAATCCATGTCACACAACACATAAGTCCTACATCTTCATTTCATCAGCGTCACTATGTCCTCGAATCCATGTCACCCAACACCTAAGCCCTACGTCTTCATTTCATCAGCGTCACTATGTAGTCGAATCCATGTCACACAACACATAAGTCCTACATCTTCATTTCATCAGCGTCACTATGTCCCCGTATCCATGTCACCCAACACATAGGCCGTACATCTTCATTTCATCAGCGTCACTATGTAGTCGAATCCATGTCACACAACACATAAGTCCTACATCTTCATTTCATTAGCGTCACTGTGTCCTCGAATGCATGTCACCCAACACATAGGTCCTACATCTTCATTTCATCAGCGTCACTATGTAGTCGAATCCATGTCACACAACACATAAGTCCTACATCTTCATTTCATCAGCGTCATTATGTCTTCGAATCCATGTCACCCAACACATAGGCCCTACATCTTCATTTCATCAGCGTCACTATGTCCTCGAATGCATGTCACCCAACACATAGGTCCTACATCTTCATTTCATCAGCGTCACTATGTCCTCGAATCCATGTAAACCAACATATAGGGCCTGGATACATCTTCATTTCATCAGCGTCACTATGTCCTCGAATCCATGTCAACCCAACACATAACTCCTACATCTTCATTTCATCAGCGTCACTATGTCCTCGAATCCATGTCACCCAACACATAGGCCCTACATCTTCATTTGATCAGCGTAACTATGTCCTCGAATCCATGTCACCCAACACATAAGTCCTACATCTTCATTTCGTAAGCGTCACTATATCCTCGAATCCATGTCATCCAACACATAAGTCCTAGATCTTCATTTCATCAGCATCACTATGTCCTCGAATCCATGTCACCCAACCCATAGGCCCTACATCTTCATTTCATCAGCGTCACTATGTCCTCAAATCCATGCCACCCAACACAAACGTCCTACATCTTCATTTCATCAGCATCACTATGTCCTCGAATCCATGTCACCCAACATATAGGTCCTACATCTTCATTTCATCAGCGTCACTATGTCCTCGGATCCATGTCACCCAACACATAAGTCCTACATCTTCATTTCATCAGCGTCACTATGCCCTCGAATCCATGTCACCCAACATATAGGTCCTACATCTTCATTTGATCAGCGTCACTATGTCCTCGAATCCATGTCACCCAACATATAGGTCCTACATCTTCATTTCATCAGCGTCACTATGTCCTCGAATCCATGTCACCCAACACATAAGTCCTACATCTTCATTTCATCGGCGTCACTATGCCCTCGAATCCATGTCACCCAACATATAGGTCCTACATCTTCATTTGATCAGCGTCACTATGTCCTCGAATCCATGTCACCCAACACATAAGTCCTACATCTTCATTTCATCAGCGTCATTATGTCCTCGAATCCATGTCACCCAACACATAGGTCCTACATCGTCATTTCATCAGCGTCATTATGTCCTCGAATCCATGTCACCCAATACATAAGTCCTAGATCTTCATTTCATCAGCGTCACTATGTCCTCGAATCCATGTCACCCAACCCATAGGCCCTACATCTTCATTTCATCAGCGTCACTATGTCCTCAAATCCATGCCACCCAACACAAACGTCCTACATCTTCATTTCATCAGCATCACTATGTCCTCGAATCCATGTCACCCAACATATAGGTCCTACATCTTCATTTCATCAGCGTCACTATGCCCTCGAATCCATGTCACCCAACATATAGGTCCTACATCTTCATTTAATCAGCGTCACTATGTCCTCGAATCCATGTCACCCAACACATAAGTCCTACATCTTCATTTCATCAGCGTCATTATGTCCTCGAATCCATGTCACCCAATACATAGGCCCTACATCTTCATTTGATCAGCATCACTATGTCCTCGAATCCATGTCACCCAACACATAAGTCCTACATCTTCATTTCATCAGCGTCATTATGTCCTCGAATCCATGTCACCCAATACATAGGCCCTACATCTTCATTTGATCAGCATCACTATGTCCTCGAATCCATGTCACCTGACACATACGTTCTACATCTTCATTTCATCAGCGTCATTATGTCCTCGAATCCATGTCACACAACACATAGGCCCTACATCTTCATTTGATCAGCGTCACTATGTCCTCGAATCCATGCCACCCAACACATAAGTCCTACATCTTCATTTCATCAGCGTCATTATGTCCTCGAATCCATGTCACCGAACACATAGGCACTACATCTTCATTTCATCAGCGTCACTATGTCCTCGAATCCATGCCACCCAACACAAAAGTCCTACATCTTCATTTCATCAGCGTCACTATGTCCTCGAATCCATGTAAACCAACATATAGGTCCTGGACACATCTTCATTTGATCAGTGTCACTATGTCCTCGAATCAATGTCAACCCAACACATAACTCCTACATCTTCATTTCATCAGCGTCACTATATCCTCGAATCCATGTCATCCAAGACATAAGTCCTACATCTTCATTTCATCAGCGTCACTATGACCTCGAATCCATGTCACCCAACATATAGGTCCTACATCTTCATTTCATCAGCGTCACTATGTCCTCGAATCCATGTCACCCAACACATAAGTCCTACATCTTCATTTCATCAGCGTCACTATGCCCTCGAATCCATGTCACCCAACATATAGGTCCTACATCTTCATTTGATCAGCGTCACTATGTCCTCGAATCCATGTCACCCAACACATAAGTCCTACATCTTCATTTCATCAGCGTCATTATGTCCTCGAATCCATGTCACCCAACACATAGGTCCTACATCGTCAATTCTTCAGCGTCATCATGTCTTCGAATCCATGTCACCCAACACATAGGTCCTACATCTTCATTTTATCAGCGTCACTATGTCCTCGAATCCATGCCACCCAAAACATAGGCCCTACATCTTCATTTCATCAGCGTCACTATGTAGTCGAATCCATGTCACATAACACATAAGTCCTACATCTTCATTTCATCAGCGTCACTATGTCCTCGAATCCATGTCACCCAACACATAGGCCCTACATCTTCATTTCATCAGCGTCACTATGTCCTCGAATCCATGTCACCCAACACATAAGTCCTATATCTTCATTTCATTAGCGTCACTGTGTCCTCGAATGCATGTCACCCAACACATAGGTCCTACATCTTCATTTCATCAGCGTCACTATGTAGTCGAATCCATGTCACACAACACATAAGTCCTACATCTTCATTTCATCAGCGTCATTATGTCTTCGAATCCATGTCACCCAACACATAGGCCCTACATCTTCATTTCATCAGCGTCACTATGTCCTCGAATGCATGTCACCCAACACATAGGTCCTACATCTTCATTTCATCAGCGTCACTATGTCCTCGAATCCATGTAAACCAACATATAGGTCCTGGATACATCTTCATTTCATCGGCGTCACTATGTCCTCGAATCCATGTCAACCCAACACATAACTCCTACATCTTCATTTCATCAGCTTCACTATGTCCTCGAATCCATGTCACCCAACACATAGGCCCTACATCTTCATTTGATCAGCGTAACTATGTCCTCGAATCCATGTCACCCAACACATAAGTCCTACATCTTCATTTCGTAAGCGTCACTATATCCTCGAATCCATGTCATCCAACACATAAGTCCTAGATCTTCATTTCATCAGCGTCACTATGTCCTCGAATCCATGTCACCCAACCCATAGGCCCTACATCTTCATTTCATCAGCGTCACTATGTCCTCAAATCCATGCCACCCAACACAAACGTCCTACATCTTTATTTCATCAGCATCACTATGTCCTCGAATCCATGTCACCCAACATATAGGTCCTACATCTTCATTTCATCAGCGTCACTATGTCCACGAATCCATGTCACCCAACACATAAGTCCTACATCTTCATTTCATCAGCGTCACTATGCCCTCGAATCCATGTCACCCAACATATAGGTCCTACATCTTCATTTGATCAGCGTCACTATGTCCTCGAATCCATGTCACCCAACATATAGGTCCTACATCTTCATTTCATCAGCGTCACTATGTCCTCGAATCCATGTCACCCAACACATAAGTCCTACATCTTCATTTCATCAGCGTCACTATGCCCTCGAATCAATGTCACCCAACATATAGGTCCTACATCTTCATTTGATCAGCGTCACTATGTCCTCGAATCCATGTCACCCAACACATAAGTCCTACATCTTCATTTCATCAGCGTCATTATGTCCTCGAATCCATGTCACCCAACACATAGGTCCTACATCGTCATTTCATCAGCGTCATTATGTCCTCGAATCCATGTCACCCAATACATAGGCCCTACATCTTCATTTGATCAGCATCACTATGTCCTCGAATCCATGTCACCTGACACATACGTTCTACATCTTCATTTCATCAGCGTCATTATGTAGTCGAATCCATGTCACACAACACATAGGCCCTACATCTTCATTTGATCAGCGTCACTATGTCCTCGAATCCATGCCACCCAACACATAAGTCCTACATCTTCATTTCATCAGCGTCACTATGTCCTCGAATCCATGTCACCGAACACATAGGCACTACATCTTCATTTCATCAGCGTCACTATGTCCTCGAATCCATGCCACCCAACACAAAAGTCCTACATCTTCATTTCATCAGCGTCACTATGTCCTCGAATCGATGTAAACCAACATATAGGTCCTGGACACATCTTCATTTGATCAGTGTCACTATGTCCTCGAATCAATGTCAACCCAACACATAACTCCTACATCTTCATTTCATCAGCGTCACTATATCCTCGAATCCATGTCATCCAAGACATAAGTCCTACATCTTCATTTCATCAGCGTCACTATGACCTCGAATCCATGTCACCCAACACATAAGTCCTACATCTTCATTTCATCAGCGTCACTATATCCTCGAATCCATGTCATCCAACACATAAGTCCTACATCTTCATTTCATCAGCGTCACTATGTCCTCGAATCCATGTCACCCAACACATAGGCCCTGCATCTTCATTTCATCAGCGTCACTATGTCCTCGAATCCATGGCACCCAACACAAAAGTCCTACATCTTCATTTCATCAGCGTCACTATGTCCTCGAATCCATGTCACCCAACATATAGGTCCTACATCTTCATTTCATCAGCGTCACTATGTCCTCGAATCCATGTCACCCAACACATAAGTCCTACATCTTCATTTCATCAGCGTCACTATGCCCTCGAATCCATGTCACCCAACATATAGGTCCTACATCTTCATTTGATCAGCGTCACTATGTCCTCGAATCCATGTCACCCAACACATAAGTCCTACATCTTCATTTCATCAGCGTCATTATGTCCTCGAATCCATGTCACCCAACACATAGGTCCTACATCGTCAAGTCGTCAGCGTCATCATGTCTTCGAATCCATGTCACCCAACACATAGGTCCTACATCTTCATTTTATCAGCGTCACTATGTCCTCGAATCCATGCCACCCAAAACATAGGCCCTACATCTTCATTTCATCAGCGTCACTATGTAGTCGAATCCATGTCACATAACACATAAGTCCTACATCTTCATTTCATCAGCGTCACTATGTCCTCGAATCCATGTCACCCAACACATAGGCCCTACATCTTCATTTCATCAGCGTCACTATGTCCTCGAATCCATGTCACCCAACACATAAGTCCTATATCTTCATTTCATCAGTGTCACTATGTCCTCGAATCCATGTAAACCAACATATAGGTACTACATCTTCATTTCATCAGCGTCACTATGTCCTCGAATCCATGTCAACCCAACACATAACTCCTACATCTTCATTTCATCAGCGTCATTATGTAGTCGAATCCATGTCACACAACACATAGGCCCTACATCTTCATTTCATCAGCGTCACTATGTCCTCGAATCCATGTCATCCAACACATAAGTCCTACATCTTCATTTCATCAACGTCACTATGTCCTCGAATCCATGTCACCCAATACATAGGCCCTACATCTTCATTTGATCAGCGTCACTATGTCCTCGAATCCATGTCACCCAACACATATGTTCTACATCTTCATTTCATCAGCGTCATTATGTCCTCGAATCCATGTCACCCAACACATAGGTCCTACATCGTCATTTCATCAGCGTCATTATGTAGTCGAATCCATGTCACACAACACATAGGCCCTACATCTTCATTTCATCAGCGTCACTATGTCCTCGAATCAATGCCACCCAACACATAAGTCCTAGATCTTCATTTCATCAGCGTCACTTTGTCCGCGAATCCATGTCACCCAACATATAGGTCCTACATCTTCATTTCATCAGCGTCACTATGTCCTCGAATCCATGTAAACCAACATATAGGTCCTGGACACATCTTCATTTCATCAGCGTCACTATGTCCTCGAATCCATGTCAACCCAACACATAACTCCTACATCTTCATTTCATCAGCGTCACTATGTCCTCGAATCCATGTCACCCAACACATGGGCCCTACATCTTCATTTGATCAGCGTCACTATGTCCTCGAATCCATGACACCCACTACATAGGTCCTACATCTTCATTTCATCAGCGTCACTATATCCTCGAATCCATGTCATCCAACACATAAGTCCTACATCTTCATTTCATCAGCGTCACTATGTCCTCGAATCCATGTCACCCAATACATAGGCCCTACATCTTCATTTCATCAGCGTCACTATGTCCTCGAATCCATGACACCCACTACATAGGTCCTACATCTTCATTTCATCAGCGTCACTATGTCCTCGAATCCATGGCACCCAACACAAAAGTCCTACATCTTCATTTCATCAGCGTCACTATGTCCTCGAATCCATGTCACCCAACATATAGGTCCTACATCTTCATTTCATCAGCGTCACTATGTCCTCGAATCCATGTCACCCAACACATAAGTCCTACATCTTCATTTCATCAGCGTCACTATGCCCTCGAATCCATGTCACCCAACATATAGGTCCTACATCTTCATTTGATCAGCGTCACTATGTCCTCGAATCCATGTCACCCAACACATAAGTCCTACATCTTCATTTCATCAGCGTCATTATGTCCTCGAATCCATGTCACCCAACACATAGGTCCTACATCGTCAAGTCGTCAGCGTCATCATGTCTTCGAATCCATGTCACCCAACACATAGGTCCTACATCTTCATTTTATCAGCGTCACTATGTCCTCGAATCCATGCCACCCAAAACATAGGCCCTACATCTTCATTTCATCAGCGTCACTATGTAGTCGAATCCATGTCACATAACACATAAGTCCTACATCTTCATTTCATCAGCGTCACTATGTCCTCGAATCCATGTCACCCAACACATAGGCCCTACATCTTCATTTCATCAGCGTCACTATGTCCTCGAATCCATGTCACCCAACACATAAGTCCTATATCTTCATTTCCTCAGTGTCACTATGTCCTCGAATCCATGTAAACCAACATATAGGTACTACATCTTCATTTCATCAGCGTCACTATGTCCTCGAATCCATGTCAACCCAACACATAACTCCTACATCTTCATTTCATCAGCGTCATTATGTAGTCGAATCCATGTCACACAACACATAGGCCCTACATCTTCATTTCATCAGCGTCACTATGTCCTCGAATCCATGTCATCCAACACATAAGTCCTACATCTTCATTTCATCAACGTCACTATGTCCTCGAATCCATGTCACCCAATACATAGGCCCTACATCTTCATTTGATCAGCGTCACTATGTCCTCGAATCCATGTCACCCAACACATATGTTCTACATCTTCATTTCATCAGCGTCATTATGTCCTCGAATCCATGTCACCCAACACATAGGTCCTACATCGTCATTTCATCAGCGTCATTATGTAGTCGAATCCATGTCACACAACACATAGGCCCTACATCTTCATTTCATCAGCGTCACTATGTCCTCGAATCAATGCCACCCAACACATAAGTCCTAGATCTTCATTTCATCAGCGTCACTTTGTCCGCGAATCCATGTCACCCAACATATAGGTCCTACATCTTCATTTCATCAGCGTCACTATGTCCTCGAATCCATGTAAACCAACATATAGGTCCTGGACACATCTTCATTTCATCAGCGTCACTATGTCCTCGAATCCATGTCAACCCAACACATAACTCCTACATCTTCATTTCATCAGCGTCACTATGTCCTCGAATCCATGTCACCCAACACATGGGCCCTACATCTTCATTTGATCAGCGTCACTATGTCCTCGAATCCATGACACCCACTACATAGGTCCTACATCTTCATTTCATCAGCGTCACTATATCCTCGAATCCATGTCATCCAACACATAAGTCCTACATCTTCATTTCATCAACGTCACTATGTCCTCGAATCCATGTCACCCAATACATAGGCCCTACATCTTCATTTCATCAGCGTCACTATGTCCTCGAATCCATGTCACCCAACACATATGTACTACATCTTCATTTCATCAGCGTCATTATGTCCTCAAATCCAGGTCACCCAACACATAGGTCCTACATCGTCATTTCATCAGCGTCATTATGTAGTCGAATCCATGTCACACAACACATAGGCCCTACATCTTCATTTCATCAGCGTCACTATGTCCTCGAATCCATGCCACCCAACACATAAGTCCTAGATCTTCATTTCATCAGCGTCACTTTGTCCGCGAATCCATGTCACCCAACATATAGGTCCTACATCTTCATTTCATCAGCGTCACTATGTCCTCGAATCCATGTAAACCAACATATAGGTCCTGGAGACATTTTCATTTCATCAGCGTCACTATGTCCCCGAATCCATGTCAACCCAACACATAACTCCTACATCTTCATTTCATCAGCGTAACTATGTCCTCGAATCCATGTCACCCAACACATAAGTCCTACATCTTCATTTCATCAGCGTTACTATGTTCTCGAATCCATGTCACCCAACACATAAGTCCTACATCTTCATTTCATCAGCGTCACTATGTCCTCGAATCCATGTCACCCAACACATAGGCCCTACATCTTCATTTCATCAGCGTCACTATGTCTTCGAATCCATGCCACCCAAGACAAAAGTCCTACATCTTCATTTCATCAGCGTCACTATGTCCTCGAATCCATGTAAACCAACATATAGGTCCTGGACACATCTTCATTTGATCAGCGTCACTATGTCCTCGAATCAATGTCAACCCAACACATAACTCCTACATCTTCATTTCATCAGCGTCACTATATCCTCGAATCCATGTCATCCAACACATAAGTCCTACATCTTCATTTCATCAGCGTCACTATGTCCTCGAATCCATGTCACCCAACACATAGGCCCTGCATCTTCATTTCATCAGCGTCACTATGTCCTCGAATCCATGGCACCCAACACAAAAGTCCTACATCTTCATTTCATCAGCGTCACTATGTCCTCGAATCCATGTCACCCAACATATAGGTCCTACATCTTCATTTCATCAGCGTCACTATGTCCTCGAATCCATGTCACCCAACACATAAGTCCTACATCTTCATTTCATCAGCGTCACTATGCCCCCGAATCCATGTCACCCAACATATAGGTCCTACATCTTCATTTCATCAGCGTCACTATGTCCTCGAATCCATGTCACCCAACACATAAGTCCTACATCTTCATTTCATCAGCGTCATTATGTCCTCGAATCCATGTCACCCAACACATAGGTCCTACATCGTCATTTCATCAGCGTCATTATGTCTTCGAATCCATGTCACCAAACACATAGGTACTACATCTTCATTTCATCAGCGTCACTATGTCCTCGAATCCATGTCAACCCAACACATAACTCCTACATCTTCATTTCATCAGCGTCACTATGTCCTCGAATCCATGACACCCACCACATAGGCCCTACATATTCATTTGAACAGCGTAACTATGTCCTCGAATCCATGTCACCCAACACATAGGTCCTACATCTTCATTTCATCAGCGTCACTATATCCTCGAATCCATGTTATCCAACACATAAGTCCTACATCTTCATTTCATCAACGTCACTATGTCCTCGAATCCATGTGACCCAATACATAGGCCCTACATCTTCATTTGATCAGCGTCACTATGTCCTCGAATCCATGTCACCCAACACATATGTTCTACATCTTCATTTCATCAGCGTCATTATGTCCTCGAATCCATGTAACCCAACACATAGGTCCTACATCGTCATTTCATCAGCGTCATTATGTAGTCGAATCCATGTCACACAACACATAGGCCCTACATCTTCATTTCATCAGCGTCACTATGTCCTCGAATCCATGTAAACCAACATATAGGTCTTGGACACATCTTCATTTCATCAGCGTCACTATGTCCTCGAATCCATGTCAACCCAACACATAACTCCTACATCTTCATTTCATCAGCGTCACTATGTCCTCGAATCCATGTCACCCAACACATGGGCCCTACATCTTCATTTGATCAGCGTAACTATGTCCTCGAATCCATGTCACCCAACACATAAGTCCTACATCTTCATTTCATCAGCGTCACTATGTTCTCGAATCCATGTCACCCAACACATAAGTCCTACATCTTCATTTCATCAGCGTCACTATGTCCTCGAATCCATGTCACCCAACACATAGGCCCTACATCTTCATTTCATCAGCGTCACTATGTCCTCGAATCCATGTAAACCAACATATAGGTCCTGGACACATCTTCATTTGATCAGCGTCACTATGTCCTCGAATCAATGTCAACCCAACACATAACTCCTACATCTTCATTTCATCAGCGTCACTATATCCTCGAATCCATGTCATCCAAGACATAAGTCCTACATCTTCATTTCATCAGCGTCACTATGACCTCGAATCCATGTCACCCAACACATAAGTCCTACATCTTCATTTCATCAGCGTCACTATATCCTCGAATCCATGTCATCCAACACATAAGTCCTACATCTTCATTTCATCAGCGTCACTATGTCCTCGAATCCATGTCACCCAACACATAGGCCCTGCATCTTCATTTCATCAGCGGCACTATGTCCTCGAATCCATGGCACCCAACACAAAAGTCCTACATCTTCATTTCATCAGCGTCACTATATCCTCGAATCCATGTTATCCAACACATAAGTCCTACATCTTCATTTCATCAACGTCACTATGTCCTCGAATCCATGTGACCCAATACATAGGCCCTACATCTTCATTTGATCAGCGTCACTATGTCCTCGAATCCATGTCACCCAACACATATGTTCTACATCTTCATTTCATCAGCGTCATTATGTCCTCGAATCCATGTCACCCAACACATAGGTCCTACATCGTCATTTCATCAGCGTCATTATGTAGTCGAATCCATGTCACACAACACATAGGCCCTACATCTTCATTTCATCAGCGTCACTATGTCCTCGAATCCATGCCACCCAACACATAAGTCCTAGATCTTCATTTCATCAGCGTCACTTTGTCCGCGAATCCATGTCACCCAACATATAGGTCCTACATCTTCATTTCATCAGCGTCACTATGTCCTCGAATCCATGTAAACCAACATATAGGTCCTGGACACATCTTCATTTCATCAGCGTCACTATGTCCTCGAATCCATGTCAACCCAACACATAACTCCTACATCTTCATTTCATCAGCGTCACTATGTCCTCGAATCCATGTCACCCAACACATGGGCCCTACATCTTCATTTGATCAGCGTAACTATGTCCTCGAATCCATGTCACCCAACACATAAGTCCTACATCTTCATTTCATCAGCGTCACTATATTCTCGAATCCATGTCACCCAACACATAAGTCCTACATCTTCATTTCATCAGCGTCACTATGTCCTCGAATCCATGTCACCCAACACATAGGCCCTACATCTTCATTTCATCAGCGTCACTATGTCCTCGAATCCATGCCACCCAACACAAACGTCCTACATCTTCATTTCATCAGCGTCACTATGTCCTCGAATCCATGTAAACCAACATATAGGTCCTGGACACATCTTCATTTGATCAGCGTCACTATGTCCTCGAATCAATGTCAACCCAACACATAACTCCTACATCTTCATTTCATCAGCGTCACTATATCCTCGAATCCATGTCATCCAAGACATAAGTCCTACATCTTCATTTCATCAGCGTCACTATGACCTCGAATCCATGTCACCCAACACATAAGTCCTACATCTTCATTTCATCAGCGTCACTATATTCTCGAATCCATGTCATCCAACACATAAGTCCTACATCTTCATTTCATCAGCGTCACTATGTCCTCGAATCTATGTCACCCAACACATAAGTCCTACATCTTCATTTCATCAGCGTCATTATGTCCTCGAATCCATGTCACACATCACATAAGTCCTACATCTTCATTTTATCAGCGTCACTATGTCCTCGAATCCATGCCACCCAAAACATAGGCCCTACATCTTCATTTCATCAGCGTCACTATGTAGTCGAATCCATGTCACATAACACATAAGTCCTACATCTTCATTTCATCAGCGTCACTATGTCCTCGAATCCGTGTCGCCCAACACATAGGCCCTACATCTTCATTTCATCAGTGTCACTATGTCCTCGAATCCATGTAAACCAACATATAGGTACTACATCTTCATTTCATCAGCGTCACTATGTCCTCGAATCCATGTCAACCCAACACATAACTCCTACATCTTCATTTCATCAGCGTCACTATGTCCTCGAATCCATGACACCTACCACATAGGCCCTACATATTCATTTGAACAGCGTAACTATGTCCTCGAATCCATGTCACCCAACACATAGGTCCTACATCTTCATTTCATCAGCGTCACTATATCCTCGAATCCATGTCACCCAACACATAAGTCCTACATCTTCATTTCATCAGTGTCACTATGTCCTCGAATCCATGTCACCCAATACATAGGCCCTACATCTTCATTTGTTCATCGTCACTATGTCCTCGAATCCATGTCACCCAACACATACGTTCTACATCTTCATTTCATCAGCGTCATCATATCCTAGAATCCATGTCACCCAACACATAGGCCCTACATCTTCATTTCATCAGCGTCACTATGTAGTCAAATCCATGTCACACATCACATATGTCCTACATCTTCCTTTCATCAGCGTCACTATGCCCTCGAATCCATGTCACCCAACACATAGGCCCAAATCTTCATTTCATCAGCGTCACTATGTCCTCGAATCCATGTCACCCAACACCTAAGTCCTACATCTTCATTTCATCAGTGCCACTATGTCCTCGAATCCATGTAAACCAACACATAAGTCCTACATCTTCATTTCATCAGCGTCACTATGTCCTCGAATCCATGTCACCCAACACATAAGTCCTACATCTTCATTTGATCAGCGTCACTATGTTCTCGAATCCATGTCACCCAGCACATAAGTCCTACATCTTCATTCCATCAGCGTCACTATGTAGTCGAATCCATGTCACACTACACATAAGTCCTACATCTTCATTTCATCAGCGTCACTATGTCCTCGAATCCATGTCACCCAACACATAGGCCCTACATCTTCATTTCATCAGCGTCACTATGTCCTCGAATCCATGTAAACCAACATATAGGTCCTTGACACATCTTCATTTCATCAGCGGCACTATGTCCTCGAATCCATGTCAACCCAACACATAACTCCTACATCTTCATTTCATCAGCGTCACTATGTCCTCGAATCCATGCCACCAAACACATAGGCCCTACATCTTCATTTGATCAGCGTAACTATGTCCTCGAATCCATGTCACCCAACACATAAGTCCTACATCTTCATTTCATCAGCATCACTATGTCCTCGAATCCATGACACCCAACACATAGGCCCTACATATTCATTTGATCAGCGTAACTATGTCCTCGTATCCATGTCACCCAACACATAAGTCCTACATCTTCATTTCATCAGCGTCACTATGCCCTCGAATCCATGTCACCCAACATATAGTTCCTACATCTTCATTTGATCAGCGTCACTATGTCCTCGAATTCATGTCACCCAACACATAGGTCCTACATCGTCATTTCATCAGCGTCATTATGTCTTCGAATCCATGTCATCCAACACATAGGTCCTACATCTTCATTTCATCAGCGTCACTATATCCTCGAATCCATGTCATCCAACACATAAGTCCTACATCTTCATTTCATCAGCGTCACTATGTCCTCGAATCCATGTCACCCAACACATACGTTCTACATCTTGATTTCATCAGCGTCATTATCTCCTCGAATCCATGTCATCCAACACATAGGCCCTACATCTTCATTTCATCAGCGTCACTGTGTCCTCGAATGCATGTCACCCAACACATAGGTCATACATCTTCATTTCATCAGCGTCATTATCTCCTCGAATCCATGTCACCCAACACATAGGCCCTACATCTTCCTTTCATCAGCGTCACTATGTAGTCGAATCCATGTCACAAAACACATAAGTCATACATCTTCATTTCATCAGCGTCACTATGTCCTCGAATCCATGTCACCCAACACATAGGCCCTACATCTTCATTTCATCAGCGTCACTATGTCCTCGAATCCATGTCACCCAACACATAAGTCCTATATCTTCATTTCATCAGTGTCACTATGTACTCGAATCCATGTAAACCAACATATAGGTACTACATCTTCATTTCATCAGCGTCACTATGTCCTCGAATCCATGTCAACCCAACACATAACTCCTACATCTTCATTTCATCAGCGTCACTATGTCCTCGAATCCATGACACCCACCACATAGGCCCTACATATTCATTTGAACAGCGTAACTATGTCCTCGAATCCATGTCACCCAACCCATAGGTCCTACATCTTCATTTCATCAGCGTCACTATATCCTCGAATCCATGTCATCCAACACATAAGTCCTACATCTTCATTTCATCAACGTCACTATGTCCTCGAATCCATGTCACCCAATACATAGGCCCTACATCTTCATTTGATCAGCGTCACTATGTCCTCGAATCCATGTCACCCAACACATATGTTCTACATCTTCATTTCATCAGCGTCATTATATCCTCGAATCCATGTCACCCAACACATAGGTCCTACATCGTCATTTCATCAGCGTCATTATGTAGTCGAATCCATGTCACACAACACATAGGCCCTACATCTTCATTTCATCAGCGTCACTATGTCCTCGAATCCATGCCACCCAACACATAAGTCCTAGATCTTCATTTCATCAGCGTCACTATGTCCGCGAATCCATGTCACCCAACATATAGGTCCTACATCTTCATTTCATCAGCGTCACTATATCCTCGAATCCATGTCACCCAACACCTAACTCCTACATCTTCATTTCATCAGTGTCACTATGTCCTCGAATCCATGTCACCCAATACATAGGCCCTACATCTTCATTTGTTCATCGTCACTATGTCCTCGAATCCATGTCACCCAACACATACGTTCTACATCTTCATTTCATCAGCGTCATTATGTCCTCGAATCCATGTCACCAACACATAGGCCCTACATCTTCATTTCATCAGCGTCACTATGTAGTCGAATCCATGTCACACATCACATAAGTCCTACATCTTCCTTTCATCAGCGTCACTATGCCCTCGAATCCATGCCACCCAACACATAGGCCCAAATCTTCATTTCATCAGCGTCACTATGTCCTCGAATCCATGTCACCCAACACATAAGTCCTACATCTTCATTTCATCAGTGCCACTATGTCCTCGAATCCATGTAAACCAACACATAAGTCCTACATCTTCATTTCATCAGCGTCACTTTGTCCTCGAATCCATGTCACCTAACACATAAGTCCTACATCTTCATTCCATCAGCGTCACTATGTAGTCGAATCCATGTCACACTACACATAAGTCCTACATCTTCATTTCATCAGCGTCACTATGTCCTCGAATCCATGTCACCCAACACATAGGCCCTACATCTTCATTTCATCAGCGTCACTATGTAGTCGAATCCATGTCACACAACACATAAGTCCTACATCTTCATTTCATCAGCGTCACTGTGTCCTCGAATGCATGTCACCCAACATATAGGTCCTACATCTTCATTTCATCAGCGTCACTATGTCCTCGAATCCATGTAAACCAACATATAGGTCCTATATGTCGTAATTCACCACTATGCATGTACATATTCATATCGTAATCCAGCATTATGTAAGGAGTGTCACCACTATACATGTACATATTCATATCATAATCCAGCATTATGTAAGGAGTGTCACCACTATACATGTACATATTCATATCATAATCCAGCATTATGTAAGGAGTGCCACCACTATACATCTACATATCCATATCGTAATCCAGCATTATGTAAGGAGTGTCACCACTATACATGTATATATTCATATCATAATCCAGCATTATGTAAGGAGTGCCACCACTATACATGTACATATTCATATCGTAATGTAGAATTATGTAAGTAGTGTCACCACTATACATGCACATATTCATATCGTAATCCAGCATTATGTAAGGCGTGTCACCACTATGCATGTACATATTCATATCATAATCCAGCATTATGTAAGGAGTGCCACCACTATACATGTACATATTCATATCGCATTCCAGCATTATGTAAGGAGTGTCACCACTATACATGTACATATTCATATCGTAATCCAGCATTATGTAAGGCGTGTAACCACTATGCATGTACATATTCATATCGTAATCCAGCATTAAGTAAGGAGCGTCACCACTATACATGTACATATTCATATCATAATCCAGCATTATGTAAGGAGTGTCACCACTATACATGTACATATTCATATCATAATCCAGCATTATGTAAGGAGTGTCACCAATATACATGTACATATTCATATCGTAATGTAGAATTATGTAAGTAGTGTCACCACTATACATGTACATATTCATATCGTAATCCAGCATTATGTAAGGAGTGTCACCACTATACATGTACATATTCATATCATAATCCAGCATTATGTAAGGAGTGTCACCAATATACATGTACATATTCATATCGTAATGTAGAATTATGTAAGTAGTGTCACCACCATGCATGTACATATTCATATCGTAATCCAGCATTATGTAAGGAGCGTCACCACTATACATGTACATATTCATATCATAATCCAGCATTATGTAAGGAGTGTCACCACTATGCATGTACATATTCATATCATAATCCAGCATTATGTAAGGAGTGTCATCAATATACATGTACGTATTCATATCGTAATCAAGCATTATGTAAGGCGTGTCACCACTATGCATGTACATATTCATATCGTAATCCAGCATTATGAAAGGAGTGTCACCACTATACATGTACATATTTATATCATAATCCAGCATTATGTAAGGAGTGTCACCACTATACATGTACATATTCATTTCGCATTCCAGCATTATGTAAGGAGTGTCACCACTATACATGTACATATTCATATCGTAATCCAGCATTATGTAAGGAGTGTCACCACTATACATGTACATATTCATATCATAATCCCGCATTATGTAAGGAGCGTCACCACTATACATGTACATATTCATATCATAATCCAGCATTATGTAAGGCGTGTCACCACTATGCATGTACATATTCATTTCGCATTCCAGCATTATGTAAGGAGTGTCACCCCTATACATGTACATATTCATATCGTAATCCAGCATTATGTAAGGCGTGTCACCACTATACATGTACATATTCATATCATAATCCCGCATTATGTAAGGAGCGTCACCACTATACATGTACATATTCATTTCGCATTCCAGCATTATGTAAGGAGTGTCACCACTATACATGTACATATTCATATCATAATCCCGCATTATGTAAGGAGCGTCACCACTATACATGTACATATTCATTTCGCATTCCAGCATTATGTAAGGAGTGTCACCACTATACATGTACATATTCATATCGTAATCCAGCATTATGTAAGGCGTGTCACCACTATGCATGTACATATTCATATCGTAATCCAGCATTATGAAAGGAGTGTCACCACTATACATGTACATATTTATATCATAATCCAGCATTATGTAAGGAGTGTCACCACTATACATGTACATATTCATTTCGCATTCCAGCATTATGTAAGGAGTGTCACCACTATACATGTACATATTCATATCGTAATCCAGCATTATGTAAGGCGTGTCACCACTATGCATGTACATATTCATATCGTAATCCAGCATTATGTAAGGAGTGTCACCACTATACATGTACATATTCATATCATAATCCCGCATTATGTAAGGAGCGTCACCACTATACATGTACATATTCATATCATAATCCAGCATTATGTAAGGCGTGTCACCACTATGTATGTACATATTCATTTCGCATTCCAGCATTATGTAAGGAGTGTCACCCCTATACATGTACATATTCATATCGTAATCCAGCATTATGTAAGGCGTGTCACCACTATGCATGTACATATTCATATCGTAATCCAGCATTATGTAAGGAGTGTCACCACTATACATGTACATATTCATATCATAATCCCGCATTATGTAAGGAGCGTCACCACTATACATGTACATATTCATTTCGCATTCCAGCATTATGTAAGGAGTGTCACCACTATACATGTACATATTCATATCATAATCCCGCATTATGTAAGGAGCGTCACCACTATACATGTACATATTCATTTCGCATTCCAGCATTATGTAAGGAGTGTCACCACTATACATGTACATATTCATATCGTAATCCAGCATTATGTAAGGCGTGTCACCACTATGCATGTACATATTCATATCGTAATCCAGCATTATGAAAGGAGTGTCACCACTATACATGTACATATTTATATCATAATCCAGCATTATGTAAGGAGTGTCACCACTATACATGTACATATTCATTTCGCATTCCAGCATTATGTAAGGAGTGTCACCACTATACATGTACATATTCATATCGTAATCCAGCATTATGTAAGGCGTGTCACCACTATGCATGTACATATTCATATCGTAATCCAGCATTATGTAAGGAGTGTCACCACTATACATGTACATATTCATATCATAATCCCGCATTATGTAAGGAGCGTCACCACTATACATGTACATATTCATATCATAATCCAGCATTATGTAAGGCGGGTCACCACTATGTATGTACATATTCATTTCGCATTCCAGCATTATGTAAGGAGTGTCACCCCTATACATGTACATATTCATATCGTAATCCAGCATTATGTAAGGCGTGTCACCACTATGCATGTACATATTCATATCGTAATCCAGCATTATGTAAGGAGTGTCACCACTATACATGTACATATTCATATCATAATCCCGCATTATGTAAGGAGCGTCACCACTATACATGTACATATTCATTTCACATTCCAGCATTATGTAAGGAGTGTCACCACTATACATGTACATATTCATATCATAATCCCGCATTATGTAAGGAGCGTCCCCACTATACATGTACATATTCATTTCGCATACCAGCATTATGTAAGGAGTGTCACCACTATACATGTACATATTCATATCGTCATCCAGCATTATGTAAGGCGTGTCACCACTATGCATGTACATATTCATATCGTAATCCCGCATTATGTAAGGAGCGTCACCACAATACATGTACATATTCATATCGTAATCCAGCATTATGTAAGGCATGTCACCACTATGCATGTACATATTCATATCGTAATCCAGCATTATGTAAGGAGTGTCACCACTATACATGTACATATTCCTATCATAATCCAACATTATGTAAGGAGTGCCACCTCTATACATGTACATATTCATATCGTAATCCAGGATTATGTAAGGAGTGTCACCACTATGCATGAACATATTCATATAGTAATCCAGCATTATGTAAGGAGTGTCACCACTATACATGTACATATTCATATCATAATCCAGCATTATGTAATGAGTGCCACCACTATACATGTACATATTCATATCGTAATCCAGCATTATGTAAGGAGTGTCACCACTATACATGTACATATTCATATCATAATCCAGCATTATGTAAGGAGTGCCACCACTATACATGTACATATTCATATCGTAATGTAGAATTATGTAGTAGTGTCACCACTATACATGCACATATTCATATCGTAATCCAGCATTATGTAAGGCGTGTCACCACTATCGCATGTACATATTCATATCGTAATCCAGCCGTATGTAAGGAGTGTCACCACTATACATGTACATATTCATATCATAATCCAGCATTATGTAAGGAGTGTCACCACTATACATGTACATATTCATATCATAATCCAGCATTATGTAAGGAGTGCCACCACTATACATGTACATATCCATATCGTAATCCAGCATTATGTAAGGAGTGTCACCACTATAGATGTAAATATTCATATCATAATCCAGCATTATGTAAGGAGTGTCACCACTATACATGTACATATTCATATCATAATCCAGCATTATGTAAGGAGTGCTACCACTATACATGTACATATTCATATCGTAATCCAGCATTATGTAAGGTGTCACCACTATGCATGTACATATTCATATCCTAATCCAGCATTATGTAAGGAGTGTCACCACTATACATGTACATATTCATATCATAATCCAGCATTATGTAAGGAGTGCCACCACTATACATGTACATATTCATATCGTAATGTAGAATTATGTAAGTAGTGTCACCACTATACATGCACATATTCATATCGTAATCCAGCATTATGTAAGGCGTGTCACCACTATGCATGTACATATTCATATCGTAATCCAGCATTATGTAAGGAGTGTCACCACTATACATGTACAAATTCATATCATAATCCAGCATTATGTAAGGAGTGTCACCACTATACATGTACATATTCATATCGCATTCCAGCATTATGTAAGGAGTGTTACCACTATACATGTACATATTCATATCGTAATCCAGCATTATGTAAGGCGTGTCACCACCATAGATGTACATATTCATATCGTAATCCAGCATTGTGTAAGGCATGTCACCGCTATACATGTACATATTCATATCATAATCCAGCATTATGTAAGGAGTGCCACCACTATACATGTACATATTCATATGGTAATCCAGCATTATGTAAGGAGTGCCACCACTATACATGTACATATTCATATCGTAATGTAGAATTATGTAAGTAGTGTCACCACTATACATGCATATATTCATATCGTAATCCAGCATTATGTAAGGCGTGTCACCACTGTGCATGTACATATTCATATCGTAATCCAGCATTATGTAAGGAGTGTCACCACTATACATGTACATATTCATATCGTAATCCAGCATTATGTGAGGAATGTCACCACCATAGATGTACATATTCATATCGTAATCCAGCATTATTTAAGGCGTGTCACCACCATAGATGTACATATTCATATCGTAATCAAGCATTACGTAAGGCGTGTCACCACTATGCATGTACATATTCATATCGTAATCCAGCATTATGTAAGGAGTGTCACCACTATACATGTACATATTCATATCATAATCCAGCATTATGTAAGGAGCGTCACCACTATACATGTACATATTCATTTCGCATTCCAGCATTATGTAAGGAGTGTCACCACTATACATGTACATATTCATATCGTAATCCAGCATTATGTAAGGCGTGTCACCACTATGCATGTACATATTCATATCGTAATCCAGCATTATGTAAGGAGTGTCACCACTATACATGTACATATTCATATCATAATCCAGCATTATGTAAGGAGTGGCACCACTATACATGTACATATTCATATCGTAATCCCGCATTATGTAAGGCGTGTCACCACTATACATGTACATATTCATATCATAATCCAGCATTATGTAAGGCGTGTCACCACTATGTATGTACATATTCATTTCGCATTCCAGCATTATGTAAGGAGTGTCACCCCTATACATGTACATATTCATATCGTAATCCAGCATTATGTAAGGCGTGTCACCACTATGCATGTACATATTCATATCGTAATCCAGCATTATGTAAGGAGTGTCACCACTATACATGTACATATTCATATCATAATCCCGCATTATGTAAGGAGCGTCACCACTATACATGTACATATTCATTTCACATTCCAGCATTATGTAAGGAGTGTCACCACTATACATGTACATATTCATATCATAATCCCGCATTATGTAAGGAGCGTCCCCACTATACATGTACATATTCATTTCGCATACCAGCATTATGTAAGGAGTGTCACCACTATACATGTACATATTCATATCGTCATCCAGCATTATGTAAGGCGTGTCACCACTATGCATGTACATATTCATATCGTAATCCCGCATTATGTAAGGAGCGTCACCACAATACATGTACATATTCATATCGTAATCCAGCATTATGTAAGGCATGTCACCACTATGCATGTACATATTCATATCGTAATCCAGCATTATGTAAGGAGTGTCACCACTATACATGTACATATTCCTATCATAATCCAACATTATGTAAGGAGTGCCACCTCTATACATGTACATATTCATATCGTAATCCAGGATTATGTAAGGAGTGTCACCACTATGCATGAACATATTCATATAGTAATCCAGCATTATGTAAGGAGTGTCACCACTATACATGTACATATTCATATCATAATCCAGCATTATGTAATGAGTGCCACCACTATACATGTACATATTCATATCGTAATCCAGCATTATGTAAGGAGTGTCACCACTATACATGTACATATTCATATCATAATCCAGCATTATGTAAGGAGTGCCACCACTATACATGTACATATTCATATCGTAATGTAGAATTATGTAGTAGTGTCACCACTATACATGCACATATTCATATCGTAATCCAGCATTATGTAAGGCGTGTCACCACTATCGCATGTACATATTCATATCGTAATCCAGCCGTATGTAAGGAGTGTCACCACTATACATGTACATATTCATATCATAATCCAGCATTATGTAAGGAGTGTCACCACTATACATGTACATATTCATATCATAATCCAGTATTATGTAAGGAGTGCCACCACTATACATGTACATATCCATATCGTAATCCAGCATTATGTAAGGAGTGTCACCACTATAGATGTAAATATTCATATCATAATCCAGCATTATGTAAGGAGTGTCACCACTATACATGTACATATTCATATCATAATCCAGCATTATGTAAGGAGTGCTACCACTATACATGTACATATTCATATCGTAATCCAGCATTATGTAAGGTGTCACCACTATGCATGTACATATTCATATCCTAATCCAGCATTATGTAAGGAGTGTCACCACTATACATGTACATATTCATATCATAATCCAGCATTATGTAAGGAGTGCCACCACTATACATGTACATATTCATATCGTAATGTAGAATTATGTAAGTAGTGTCACCACTATACATGCACATATTCATATCGTAATCCAGCATTATGTAAGGCGTGTCACCACTATGCATGTACATATTCATATCGTAATCCAGCATTATGTAAGGAGTGTCACCACTATACATGTACAAATTCATATCATAATCCAGCATTATGTAAGGAGTGTCACCACTATACATGTACATATTCATATCGCATTCCAGCATTATGTAAGGAGTGTTACCACTATACATGTACATATTCATATCGTAATCCAGCATTATGTAAGGCGTGTCACCACCATAGATGTACATATTCATATCGTAATCCAGCATTGTGTAAGGCATGTCACCGCTATACATGTACATATTCATATGGTAATCCAGCATTATGTAAGGAGTGCCACCACTATACATGTACATATTCATATCGTAATGTAGAATTATGTAAGTAGTGTCACCACTATACATGCATATATTCATATCGTAATCCAGCATTATGTAAGGCGTGTCACCACTGTGCATGTACATATTCATATCGTAATCCAGCATTATGTAAGGAGTGTCACCACTATACATGTACATATTCATATCGTAATCCAGCATTATGTGAGGAATGTCACCACCATAGATGTACATATTCATATCGTAATCCAGCATTATTTAAGGCGTGTCACCACCATAGATGTACATATTCATATCGTAATCAAGCATTACGTAAGGCGTGTCACCACTATGCATGTACATATTCATATCGTAATCCAGCATTATGTAAGGAGTGTCACCACTATACATGTACATATTCATATCATAATCCAGCATTATGTAAGGAGCGTCACCACTATACATGTACATATTCATTTCGCATTCCAGCATTATGTAAGGAGTGTCACCACTATACATGTACATATTCATATCGTAATCCAGCATTATGTAAGGCGTGTCACCACTATGCATGTACATATTCATATCGTAATCCAGCATTATGTAAGGAGTGTCACCACTATACATGTACATATTCATATCATAATCCAGCATTATGTAAGGAGTGGCACCACTATACATGTACATATTCATATCGTAATCCCGCATTATGTAAGGCGTGTCACCACTATACATGTACATATTCATATCGTAATCCAGCATTATGTAAGGCGTGTCACCACTATGCATGTACATATTCATATCGTAATCCAGCATTATGTAAGGCGTGTCACCACTATACATGTACATATTCATATCGTAATCCAGCATTATGTAAGGAGTGCCATCACTATACATGTACATATTCATATCGTAATGTAGAATTATGTAAGTAGTGTCACCACTATACATGTACATATTCATATCATAATCCAGCATTATGTAAGGAGTGTCACCACTATACATGTACATATTCATATCGTAATCCCGCATTATGTAAGGCGTGTCACCACTATACATGTACATATTCATATCGTAATCCAGGATTATGTAAGGCGTGTCACCACTATGCATGAACATATTCATATAGTAATCCAGCATTATGTAAGGCGTTTCACCACTATGCATGTACATATTCATATCGTAATCCAGCATTATGTAAGTAGTGTCACCACTATACATGTACATATTCATATCGTAATCCAGCATTATGTAAGGAGTGTCACCACTATACATGTACATATTCATATCGTAATCCAGCATTATGTAAGGAGTGTCACCACTATACATGTACATATTCATATCGTAATCCAGCATTATGTAAGGAGTGTCACCACTATGCATGAACATATTCATATCGTAATCCAGCATCATGTAAGGAGTGCCACCACTATACATGTACATATTCATATCGTAATCCCGCATTATGTAAGGCGTGTTACCACTATGCATGTACATATTCATATCGTAATCTAGCATTATGTAAGGAGTGTCGCCACAATACGTGTACATATTCATATCACAATCCAGCATTATGTAAGGCGTTTCACCACTATACATGTACATATTCATATCGTAATCCAGCATTATGTGAGGAATGTCACCACCATAGATGTACATATTCATATCGTAATCCAGCATTTTGTAAGGCGTGTCACCACCATAGATGTACATATTCATATCGTAATCTAGCATTATGTAAGGAGTGTCACCACTATACATGTACATATTCATATCATAATCCAGCATTATGTAAGGAGTGGCACCACTATACATGTACATATTCATATCGTAATCCCGCATTATGTAAGGCGTGTCACCACTATACATGTACATATTCATATCGTAATCCAGCATTATGTAAGGAGTGCCACCACTATACATGTACATATTCATATCATAATCCAGCATTATGTAAGGAGTGTCACCACTATACATGTACATATTCATATCGTAATCCAGCATTATGTAAGGCGTGTCACCACTATACATGTACATATTCATATCGTAATCCAGCATTATGTAAGGAGTGTCACCACTATACATGTACATATTCATATCATAATCCGGCATTATGTAAGGAGTGCCAACACTAAACATGTACATATTCATATCGTAATGTAGAATTATGTAAGTAGTGTCACCACTATACATGCACATATTCATATCGTAATCCAGCATTATGTAAGGAGTGTCACCACTATACATGTACATATTCATATCATAATCCAGCATTATGTAAGGAGTGTCACCACTATGCATGTACATATTCATATCGTAATCCAGCATTATGTAAGGAGTGTCACCACTATACATGTACATATTCATATCATAATCCAGCATTATGTAAGGCGTGTCACCACTATACATGTACATATTCATATCGTAATCCAGCATTATGTAAGGAGTGTCACCACCATAGATGTACATATTCATATCGTAATCTAGCATTATGTAAGGCGTGTCACCACCATAGATGTACATATTCATATCGTAATCCAGCATTATGTAAGGAGTGTCACCACTATACATGTACATATTCATATCGTAATCCAGGATTATGTAAGGAGTGTCACCACTATGCATGAACATATTCATATAGTAATCCAGCATTATGTAAGGAGTGTCACCACTATACATGTACATATTCATATCGTAATCCAGCATTATGTAAGGAGTGTCACCACTATACATGTACATATTCATATCGTAATCCAGCATTATGTAATGAGTGCCACCTCTGTACATGTACATATTCATATCGTAATCCAGCATTATGTAAGGAGTGTCACCACTATGCATGTACATATTCATATCGTAATCTACTTAACTCTTTCAAGCCCATGAAGATAATTAAGTTCTTTATGAGGTAAAAGATACCGTGATAGATTATATCGAGACTAACTGAATCGAAGCATGTTACTGTATACATGGCAACACCAGATTGTACTCAAACTAGTTCAAGAGCGTAACCAAATTGATGCACTGGTATTCCAAGTGACAAATGATTAATCAAGGATTTAAGCTATCTCACAGCATCAACACAAACAAATCCATTTAGAAAGCAATTGGAACTGTTTGTGTTTATCTATAATGTTTGCTTTCATTCTGGATATATGTCATTTTACCATTGAAACACTTATTATTTCCTAATAAACGGGCTTAAATAAATAAATAATAATTATTTCAATATTTCATTCATATTATTATTATTATTAAATATCATCTGAAGGAAACTATTTAGTATAATATGAATTCATGGCTAATTTCTCTTAGCAAACCTCTGCATTTGTAAGTCAATTTCCCGCTTTGTACATAAAAATCGTAAGATTCAACACCAATCTCCTCGTCATCAGATTATGTAGCCTGGATGTGATATGTTGGTATAAGTTTGCGTTTTACACTCATGTGTGCACTCTCGGTAGATAGGCACTGACACACAGAGTGTTTGCACAGCACATGCAGGGCATGGATATCCCATGATAACTTGAGGTGCTGCCAATCCAGTCACCAATTGCGGTTAGCCAAGCTAACTATTCAGCCACGATTGTCCTGTGGAGCGTACACATTGGGGCATGCATCAAGGCACGAATCCATACTGTATGGCACTTCCCGTCGTTGGCTCACATGATAGCTTGATGAAGACTATCTTCACATGAAGAGAGATGTCCTGGTTCACTATCTCTTTCCTTGATGAAGACTATCTTCACATGAAGAGAGCTGTCCTGGTTCCACTATCCCTTTCTTTGATGAAGACTATCTTCACATGAAGAGAGTTGTCCTGGTTCCACTATCCCTTTCTTTCATGAACACCATCTTCACATGAAGGTAGCTGTCCTGGTTCCACTATTCCTTTCTTTGATGAAGACTATCTTCACATGAAGAGAGCTGTCCTGGTTCCACTATCCCTTTCTTTGATGAAGACTATCTTCACATGAAGGGAGCTGTCCTGGTTCCACTATCCCTTTCTTTGATGAAGACTATCTTCACATGAAGAGAGCTGTCCTGGTTCCACTATTCCTTTCTTTGATGAAGACTATCTTTTCACGAAGAGAGTTGTCCTGGTTCCACTATCCCTTTCTTTGATGAACACTATCTTCACATGAAGGGAACTGTCCTGGTTCGACTATCCCTTTCTTTAATGAAGACTATCTTCACATGAAGAGAGATGTCCTGGTTCACTATCTCTTTCTTTGATGAAGCCTATCTTCACATGAAGAGAGATGTCCTGGTTCCACTATCCCTTTCTTTGATGAAGAGTATCTTCACATGAAGAGAGCTGTCCTGGTTCCACTATTCCTTTCTTTGATGAAGACTATCTTCACATGAAGAGAGCTGTCCTGGTGCCACTATCCCTTTCTTTGATGAAGACTATCTTCACATGAAGGGAGCTGTCCTGGTTCCACTATCCCTTTCTTTGATGAAGACTATCTTCACATGAAGAGAGCTGTCCTGGTGGTTCCACTATTCCTTTCTTTGATGAAGACTATCTTTTCACGAAGAGAGTTGTCCTGGTTCCACTATCCCTTTCTTTGATGAACACTATCTTCACATGAAGGGAACTGTCCTGGTTCCACTATCCCCTTTCTTTGATGAAGACTATCTTTTCATGAAGAGAGCTGTCCTGGTTCCACTATCCCTTTCTTTTATGAAGACTATCTTCACATGAAGAGAGATGTCCTGGTTCCACTATTCCTTTCTTTGATGAAGACTATCTTCATATGAAGGGAGCTGTCCTGGTTCCACTATCCCTTTCTTTGATGAAGACTATCTTTTCATGAAGAGAGCTGTCCTGGTTCCACTATCCCTTTCTTTTATGAAGACTATCATCACATGAAGAGAGCTGTCCTGGTTCCACTATTCCTTTCTTTGATGAAGACTATCTTCATATGAAGGGAGCTGTCCTGGTTCCACTATCCCTTTCTTTGATGAAGACTATCTTCACATGAAGGGAGCTGTCCTGGTTCCACTATCCCTTTCTTTGCACCGCATACATGCAGTTCATTTACATGACCGATTGGAGTACAGACAGAGCACATGCAAACCCTAGAAGAACTGAAAAGCGTCAAGTGGAAAATACCATTGCTCTCCCGCCTATGTGAAGCTGCATTGAAATGCTTAACACAGGCACATGATCATAACTCCATTGAGGTTCCTGTGTCCTGAATAGGCTCATCATATCACACACATTGCATGAATGACATACCAAAAGCAAGTGTCCACACTATCTCCCAATGTAGCAGTTAATGTGGTGAAATTCATCAGCATAGTAATTTTCTTTGCACGATGAAGCATACAGATGTACCAGTGAATTGTGCTAGTGGAGGGTAAGCATTCGATCATCACATCTGATACTATGGTTACGTGTTTATCGCCTCTACAGCATATCTAGTATGTATAAGTAGGTGCCATGCATCCCCTGCTGCCCTTGCCAGAACATGTTCGCTGAATATATTCCAATCAATCAATCAATTTATTACGATAAAATACCAAACATTATGGTGTACGCATACAGCACAATAAAACAAACACTTAAAATGGCACAATGACAATGCATATGAACACAACACATTATTGCCAATTTGTTCTTATCTCTATTTAAGTTTGTCCAAGAGAACTTAATAGCTTTAAAGATATGGCCGCCATGAAATGATAGAATCTCGCCGGCCATTTTGAGCAAAATCAGCCGAAAAGGGTTTCAAGGAATTTGCTTTTTCCTCATTCGATGGCTCGGTCGCGAGTCTGACTGTTACACCGTCTCTATTGTCGCTGCTGGTTACCGCTTGTTCAAGCATAGAATCCAATTCACTCAGTAGTCCGTAGTAATTTGTAGGCTTTTCGCATGGGCTCTTCCGCGAGAATAGGAAAGTCGTTCATCCGTGGATCAAGTACTGCGGATAGTTGTATAACGTGTAAGATAGTATCGTAGTCGAGCCTCAAGATAGTCGCAGAACAGTTTCTTGAAGTTGTGGATGAACAGTTTCATCAGGGCCGTGTTGTGCTTTCGTTACATACGCTAGTAAGTTAATAAGTTCATGACGATAGCATAAAATGAAGAACTATTAACGTCATGTTCAGTGCTCAACTGTTTTGATATAGCATGCAATTTCTCGAGAATTCTGCACTTGGTACAAAATCACGCATTTCCCCCTTTTTACTGTCCGTTAAGACGTCCCTCACTGGGCTCTTGATTGCGATCAGCCTTTCGAGCGTTTCCAATGTCAACACGTGTGCAGGATCAGCTTTACAAACGGCGCTCTTGTTTTCATTCTCCAAATTGAAATGGTGCCAAATTAACAATACCTTTTTCAGAGGCATTTTGTTGAATACTTCCTCTCGTATACTTTACTCAATTGTGATGTGAAGCAGCGAATACAGTAGGCCTATAGATTACATACACACGCTCTGAATCTGCCCAGGTCGTTGTAGGGATTTCGAATTCCGTCCTGATTCTAAACTTCAGCGCAGCCAAGCGCAGATTAGTTTAACGACAAAGCATACATAGCTTAAAGTTCTCATCTATTCATTAAAGATACTCCTAGCTAAATGTATGACTATTTGTTATTTTATGGACGCTTTAACCAACGAGGACTGTAGCCGCCATTTTAGATAGATTTTTGCGGGTGCCATTATTTCAGACTCTATTGTATTCGCCGGAGCGCAATTGTTGGTATACGGCCATTCTCGCAATGCTAACACTAGTCATTCTTATGCTGGCTTCCAAGGTGAGCCCATAGTAAGTGCCTAGCAAAGTTCGATAGTAGTTGTATTCTTCTTATGATGCAAGTGAAAACAAATATATTTATAACAAGTTTACTCAAAACTGTTGCTGCTTATAGCGGCAACAACTTTCTGTCAAATTGTTGTAAACATAGGCTAATCAGCTGGTAATACAATTGTCACTAGATAAAGATTTGACAACAATTTGGCTGAAATCGTTGACGCAACAACCTTCAATCAAATTGTTATCAAAATAATCAGCAGTGTAGTCAACGTTGCAAGACTTGCTGAATATATTTCTAGCGACTTTATAGTTTATTAACAATCATTTCTGACTACTACAGCAGCAACAGCATTGTCAAACTTTTCTCAGAATAGTCAGTGGACTTTCTGTTTTGTTAGCATGCGCGTTTTCCAGGTCAAGTTTGATTCACTAACTACAGTCAGTTTGCTGGTTTACTGAACATGCACAGTTGTTATGCTCAAACGAACGCTCTTGGTTAACTATAGTTCGTGTGTTCCCTATCCCCATTGGATTACTATTGCAGAAAATTTGGAGCCGGGTACCAGTCTCCATTAACCCTTTCTGTCGTCTGTTTTGATGGCCTACGAAAATGGGTTACTTTTGTCCTCTAAGATATCAAAAAGTATACAAATACTATAAAGCGGGAAGGAAATTGGCCTTGGTAACATTGATTTACTATAGGACATCATAATTTCATAAAACTTACATAGGTTAGGGAAATATTAACAGGCGAACCCTATCCGCCATTTTGGATTTTACGTCAATTTCACAGTAACCATCTGAGCCGAGCTCGGGTGCTCGGGTGCTCGGTTGACTATAGTTGACTAGCTAGTTAACTATTTGAAGTTCGACTCGGAATCTAGTTAGCTATAACTAACTATGGTTAGGAGTTGAACTTGACCCCAGTGTGAAATATATACACAAAGAGCATGCAATCCACCAGCGCGTGCAGGATCACCTCTGCTATAGGCCCACGGTGAATAGACAATGCTTACATCCTGATTGACACTGAAATGAACAGAATTTTCGAGCATATCTGAGACTGGGTCTCGATTCCCTAGGCCTAACTTATTGTGTATGCATTTATTAGGCAACAAAAAAGCTAGCTGATTATTCTGAGAAAAATTTGACAACGCTGTTGCCGTAGTCAGAAATGACTGTCAATAACGTAGCTCAAAATATCTTCAGCAAGTCTTTAAACATTGACTGCCCTGCTCATTATTTTTAGAACAATTTGATTGAAAATTGTTTCATCAACGGTTTTCAGCCAAAGTTCAGTTCAGTTCAGTTTCGGAAATCCCGCCTTTTAATTAGGCGCACACAGGTTGTCCTGGTAAGGACATATCAATTAGTTCATCCACGATTATACAATCACAAAGCTACGATGCCGACACACAATTAATAATAATAATAATAATAATAATAATAATAATAATAATAATAATAATAATAATAATAATAATCCTTATTTAAGGAGGGTAAATCTTCATTAGCCTGATTTTGGTGAGGCCCTCATAGAATCATACACACACATATATAAATATATACATTACATTACATTTATGTACACTCAATCACACACTCGCTCACGCGTTCCCTCGATATCACATGTGTTCTCTTGTTCGCACCGATGCTTACTCGCTCGCGAGCTCATCCATTCAGTCCCTCACTTACTGACTCGCTCACTCGCTCGCACGCTCTCTCACACGCACGTTTGCTCATACATCGGCACGCTCATTCGCATGCTCGTTCGCTCATACACTCGGACGCTCGTCCCCTTCCCCCACTTGCTAGCACACACGCACATTCGCTCCCAAGGTCATTCATTTGCCCACTCACTCAATTACTGTCTCGCTCACTCACACGCTCGCCCACACGCACGTTTTCTCACACGTTGAGATGCTCATTCGCATGCTCATTTTCTCATACACTCGCTCACTTGGTCGCCCGCACATACGCGCATTCACTCATAAGCTCAGTCATTCGCTTACTCATTCACTTACTGATTCTCTCGCTCACACGCTCGATCACACTTACGATTTCTTGCACGTGGGCACGTTCATTTGCATGCTCATTCATACGCTAGCTCGCTCGCTCACCCGCTCATACGCGCACTCATTCATTCGCTCACTCACTCCCTTGCTCACTCGCTCACACACATGCTCGCTCGCTCGCTCACATGCCTGCTCGCTCACTCACCCACGCACCCACTCGCTCAGCAATTATTTACACAAATCAGTTATTTTAAATATGTATTTATACATAACCATTTCAACACCGACATGCTGGCAAAAAAATTTCAAGGAAATCTTACAGTTAAGTTTGCTGAATATTTAAAAATAATAATAGTAACTTATTTATATACGTGCATTGCTATGTACACAAGTTGACAAGTACAGAAAGGTAGAACTATATACGGAATGTCTGCTTTTTGGTAGTTGTTGGGATTTGAACCAAACCAGATTGTCTTCTAACAATTCAAATGGACTCAGGGTCTTAAGTCTAGTAGCTGGGACCGCCTGAGGTGGGTTTTAAATAGGAAATCATGGCTGCACTTTTCGATTTTCTTGATTGTGCCATTTGGCTCATCTATCGATGATGAGGTGGCAGCATCCATCAGGACTTGTGAGCTGTCTAGTGTTCTTTGCACCAAGACTGCTCTTTCGTTGATCATTTTCTCGACGTCATGCCTCTTACATGCTGTCTGCAGGATTCTGCTCAATCTTGATAGATAGTGTTGCCGTGGTTTAGAGTACAGTTGGCATTTCACGATCAGAGACATGTAGGGTTAATCTGAAGGTAATTAAATCTAGCTCGATTGCCTTGAAGCGTGTACAACCATGTCAGAAATTTCACCTTTATTGCAGCTTTCACTACCTCTCTTGGATCGTCATGTACAGTGGTCTAGACATGGTGAGCTTTTCCCATCTGGATTGCCTGATGAATCAGGAATTTCAGCGAGACTTTGCCCTGGATCTCTGCACACCATTTCTCTGTCCGGTATTTCTTTAGTGCATTCTTCATTGTATTTTTACAGCTTTCCTTGCGCAGTGGACTCCCTATTAGCTACCATGTTGAAGGTATGTTGTACTTTGCCAGGACTCACTTCGCCTGCGAATATCAGCTAGTGGCTCAAATTGTTATCAAAACTTTGCTTAGTGACAATTGCATTATCAGCTGATTATTTGACAACAATTTGACGGAAAGCTGTTGAGCAAAAGCTTTCAGTAAACTTTTTGCAGATATATTTGTTTTTATTTGCACGATAGGAAATATACAACTAGTATTGTACTATGCTATGCTTACTATGCGCTCACCGTGAAAGCCAGCAGAACAATGACTAGCCTTAGGATTACGAGAATGGGTTTATACCAACAATTGCGCACCGGCGAATATAATAGAGTCTAAAATAATGGCACCCGCAAATATCTATCTAAAATGGCGGCTACAGTCCAAGTTAGTTAAAATGTCCATAAAGTAACAGATAATGCTAAATTTAGCTAGGATATGTATCTTTTATGAATAGATGAGAACTTTAAACACAGAACATGCGAACAGCCCATGCCCTAATGTTATGAACTATATTGTCTAGCCCATGTCTGGCCGTTAATCATGGAGTCATGTTCCCGTCGCTGCAGGATGTTGGTCTTTAATCAAAGGGTCTAAAATAACACGCCGGAAACCAATACAATTGAAATCGAAGTCAATTGTGTCATTTCCCATAAACATTCGAATATTCATACGCTATGTGAATATTCATTCACATTGGTCTATGTGAATTAATATTCGAATATTCGGACCGACCTCTATATCAGCACACGAATTCACGTCTAATATTCTGACAGACCTCTACTCAGCACCCGAATTCACATCCAATATTCTGACCGACCTCTACTCAGCACCCGAATTCACATCGAATATTATGACCGACCTCTATTCACCACCCGAAATCACATCGATTATTCTGACCGACCTCTATTCACAACCCGAATTCGCATCGAATATTCTAACTGACCTCTATTCAGCACCGAATTCAAATGTGCCACTTTTGAACATGTGTGAGGAACAGTTTGGCGGCCATGTTGATGACATCATACATCACAATAAGATTTACCATAGAAACCCATGGCTGAAATGTTATTATTATTGTTATTATTATTATTATTATTATTATTATTATTATTATTATTATTATTATTATTATTATTATTATTATTATTATTATTATTATTATGTGATGGTGCGTGGCGCCTTTGTCTGTCTGTCCGCCCGTCTATCTGTATGTTTGTTATAAGATCCTTGTTTAGTCCAGATGATGTAATCTTTTCAGTGGAAATATGTGGCGAAGACGAAGTATCATCTAACTAATCTGGATAATCTAGGTAAAGTTTCTAAGCGCAGGTTTGTAAAACCTCTATGCTCAGCTCCAATGCACTAATAAACTTGTTGATCCAAAATTTCCGGTTATGTCTGACTTTTAACTTTTTAGAATAATGCACTCTTCTGTTTTTGTCTGTGATGATTTCATACAATCATGACAATTGTCTACATATGTACAGTACTTCTCTCAGCCTTCCTCTTCAGTCGCATCAATCTCTGTGCCATCTGTTCTGGTCAGTTTTTGTGTACAGTCATAGACCGCCTCTTGACATTGCCATAGCTTGTCTAGTCGTTTTTCAAATTATATGACTGTTGGTGCTGATATGACAGATTCTGGCAGGCTATTCTATAGGTAACAAACTCTCAAGGAAAAGAAATTCTTCCTAAGGTTCGTTCCTACCCTCATTTGGTAGACCTTCAGGTGATGATCACGGGTTACTGAATCATGTTGCATCTGAAATAGGGAGGTAGCGTCTGGGTCATAAATTCCAGTTAACTTTTTGTATGTCTCTATCATATCTCCCCTTGCTCGCCTGTATACCATGGTCGGTAGGCCCAATGTTTTAAATCGTTCAGTGTATGTGAGGTCTTTGAGGGATGGTACTAGCTTGGTCGCTCTCAGCTGAACACCTTCTATGGCATTAATGTGTTTTTTCAGATACGGGAACCATGCTGCATTAGCGTACTCAAGGCCGAACCAGTGCCTTATATAGTAGCCTGAAATTTTCCTGTTCCGGGTAAACAAATGTCCTACGGATGATGCCCATGATTTTATTAACCTTGTTAACCTTTTCAAAAATATGTCTGTCAAATGTCAGTTTCAAATCTATAATGACGCATATATCATTTTCCTCTGTGACATGTTCAAGGGATATCTTGGCTCCATTTTCAGATTTCATCCAATTGTCATATGAATCTGATTCTTTCCTGGATAATGTCATTACCTTGCAATTCATTGGGTGAAATTTCATTAACCATACTTCTGACCATGTCTGTCAGTTTATCACAGTCCTCCTGGTCCTTGATTTGGCGTGAGAACTTGGTGTCGTCTGCAAACATGTACACATCTGAATCGACAACATTTGGCAGATCATTTATATAGATAACAAATAATAAGGGACCTAGCACACTACCTTGAGGAATACCCTTTATAACATCTGACTGCATTGATGTTGCAATGTTGACCCGGACCTGCTATTTGCGGTTTCTCAGGAAATCTTCTGTCAATCCTAGGACCTGACCACTTATGCCGCGAGCTTCTACTTTCCCAATTAGTCTTCTATATGGGACTTAGTCGAAGGCCTTTTGAAAGTCCATATATATTGTGTCTACCACACCTCCATTGTCCATAATCTCTGTCCAGGTGTCCAAGACTCGCAACAACTGGAGGCCGGTTGAGCGGCCACTAATGAATCTGTATTGCTTGGGGCTGGGAAGTAAGTTTACTTTCAAGTGTCTGTATATTCTCGTCTCTTACAATGGATTCCATTACTGTGCCTACAATACTTGTGAGGCTGACGGGACGATAATTTGAGGGGCTTTTTCTACTTCCTTTTTTAAATATTGCAGAGATGGCTGTGCCTTTCCAGATTTCTGGCAGGGTGCAAGAGTCTAAGGAGGTCTTAAATATGATGGATAGTGGCTTACTAATGACCGGACTTAGTTCTTTAAGTACTCTAGGCGGCAGATTGTCAGGTCCCGGAGATTTAGTTATGTCAAGGTTTCATAATTTCTTCCTCCCCATTTTCTCTGATATCACAATATATGATAATGGCTCTTGTACCACTGCTGGGTGAATTCTCGGAATGTCACCCTCTGGCTCTACTGTGAAAACTGAAGAAAAATCTGCCAGAACATCTGCCTTTTCCTCGTCCGTTTCTGTAAGAGCATCAGTTTCTGGGTCTATTAAATTTGCTATGCCAACCCAGATTTTTGTCTTGCTGTTGACGTAGTTCCAGAACTGTTTGGGGTTGCTTTTGATTTGCTTAGCTATATCTTTTTCAAATTGTCTCTGTTTTGCTCTGGTTAAATTTCTTACTTTGTTTCTTGATCTGCAGTAAGTCTTATAGTCATATTGGCCACGTGTCCTCATATAGAGCTTCCAGAGTCGGTGCTTTTCTGAAATTTTACATTGTGATGCTGTGTCAATTGGGGTTCTGTTCTCCCCGTATGGTTTACTTTGAATGAGCTTACTTGGAATGCATTGCCTGATTGCTGTATTTACTTTGTCCATAAAAACCTCCCATTGAGTCGTCACATCTGGTTCTGACAGCTTTTCTTCCCAGTTGATATTCAGCATCTGCTTCATCTTTTCATAATCACCTCTGTCGTAACATGTTTTTATGCGACCCATGATGTCTACGGACGCATAGCATTTATAATCAAATTGGATGCATGAATGGTCACTCTTCCCAAGAGGGCTAAGCATAGTATACTCCTCCAGCATATTGTCCTCATTTGCGAACACCAAGTCTAACAAGCTTGGCTTGTCAGCACCTCGTGCGCTTGTGTCGTCCATTATATGTTGAAGTAAGTAATTTCTTTTACAGCATTCAATAAAGTAGTTAGCATCACTTGTTGGGTTGTCAGTGGCTGTCACACGCTTTTTCCAATCTATCTCAGGCCAATTGAAGTCGCCAAGTAGTAAAAGATGGCTGTAGTTTTGGTTTGATATTTTGTCAATGAGATCATTTAGCATTTTGATTTGATCATGATTTCGTTTCTGTGAGATCCGACCATTAACATACATACGAGAGATATACGCCTGAAGAGCTTGTTCGGAGTGGACATGCATGTATCAGATGGAGACAAAGTGCCATGATTTTGCTTTGGTTTGATTAGTCCATATTTTCCAGCATTAACACCCCCACCCCCACCCCACCCCCACCCCTCCACACACACCCCACCCCACCACCACGACACACCCATCCACCCTCTCCCACCACCCTCTGAAAGGGAAAGAATTTGTATGTCCTGGTCAGGCCAGATCGCAAAGCTTTGAACCTGCACTTGAAATTATATATATATATATATATAGTTTTATGAATAGTACCTTGCGGGATATATAGTGTGTCTCGTAGTCGTCTTGTGGGTCACTGCCAAAAATCATGGTACTTTATGGGTCACTATATAATGACCCACAAAGCACCATCTCAAAATGTGTTCTAAATGTTAGAACTCGCTGAAATACGCATTTCCCCACACTTTTGTAATTAGTGACCCACAAGACCTAATTGACCAGTGACCCACAAAGCCCACTTTTGAAAGCCGCCTTCAGCTATACTTCAACTTTTTGCGCCAAATGCAAGATTCCGAAACGGTTGTAGATGACCCACAAGTAACTGCTGCAGATAACATGGAATTATGGGTAAATAGATCACGTGTTCCTTTGAAATCAACATGGCCGCGTTCATGGATGTACAGAGACGCTAGAAACATGTTTGTAAGTTTTACTACTGTTTTGTAATGTGTTGCCTTTTGCTGGTAATATGTTTATGGATTTGTAATGTTTAATAATTAAACACAAGCGATCTTCTGCGGTTTAGTTATTGGAGCGTGCATTTTGAGCAGGTCTATGCGACACGGCATGCCTCAGAAGAGCACGTAGTGACGTATTACGTATTTCTATATATTACAAAATTATTTACAGATTATTGCACTATCCCTACGCTAAATACAGGCTTAAACAAAATAATGTGTGGGCGATAAAATATCATTGGTCATATCATTGTAGTCAGTATTCCCTGATATTCTAAATATGTGACCCACAATTTGTGACGTGTAATATTATTAATATTATACGTCTGCAATGGACAGGTGGATGATAGCGGGGAGAGGGGGGGGGGGGGGGGGGGTTCACCAACGCATAGTACACGTAAGACGTCAAATCCATAGATCATTTAAAATATAATCATACGAAGAATTCCCCCCCCCCCCCCTTCCCCCACATACCTTTTACCTAGGTTTATCTGATAAATGGTCACGAATTTCGTGACAATTTTATTTAGTAGAATTTTGAAATTTGTCTTCGAAATATATGGAGGGGTCGGTGATAACAGCGAGGGGTGCTTCCCCAGTCCCCACCCACCCGCTCTAGACACTCCCATAGTTAGGCCACTGAAGCCACGCCATAAAAAGCATAAACAAGTTGGTTGAATTTAGATTGAGCGGCGCGTCATCACCTCGCAACAAGTGAGAATGACTAGCTAGTGACGTGTTACGCTCGAACGTGACGCGATGCACTCAGTTACACCAAGATTCGAGGTCAAGTTGTTTATTTACACCCAGACAGCAGCGTGATGGTTCATAATAGTTACAATTTTTACATCAGTTGTGGAGTTAGTTAAATAATGACAATAACTTAATCTATATAGCTTAATAAGTAGCCTAAATATATTTATACAAGTGTTATTATCGTCGCTGTTATTATAATTTGTATTGCTATCGGCGGTGTTCTTGCGATTGTTGGTGTCGCCGCCGTTACCGTCGGCGTCATCGTAGTGTTTTTCAGAGCAAGAAAGATAAAGATAATCAATAACTCGTAAGTATACGTGAAAATCTGACGGCTAGTTCACATCTATGTCTACTATATGAATAGTTACTTGTCATGTTAATGATTGCTGTTGACGACCAGTTTGCAATGGAATTATCCAATTCCGATAACGAATTAGTTATGCTTTTCAATATTCTTCGAAAGTGGAAAAAGAGCAGATATTGGGAACAGTGGTGTGGTGGGGCACTGGGGTGGCAAATGCCAGAAGAAATGTCACCTTTCTATCCACAATATATAAATCACATAGTAAATTTGGTTGTATCCAAACAAAGGGTTTCAGCGAAGATGGCCAGATGGAGAGATAGATGAACGGACAATCATGCAATCAGTCCACATTAGGGGGTTCGTAGGCCATGTACATTCTTCAATTGTAGGCCCATATATATTCTTAATTTCTAAAGTAATTTCATTTTAGTTTAAACAGAATTTATTTTTAGTCTAAGCGGGAGCACGATAAGACACGTCTTATGTCCGTGTCTCCCACATAATATAGACTTATGATACATACAATACAATAACAAGTGGCTAATCGCAACTAGTAGCCCTATTAGCCTGCCTACCTGTCTGTCTGTCTGTTGCCTGCATGCATGCCTGCCTGCCATGTGCATGCTTGTATGTCTGTCTGTCTGTCTGTATGTCTGTCTGTCTGTCTGTCTGTCTGTCTGTCTGTCTGTCTGCCTGTCTGTCAATATGTCTATATGTCTGTCTGCCTGCCTGCCTGCTTGTTGTTTTGAATTTCTAGCAAAGCTGCCCCCATGTCGCAACTATTAGGTATATCTTCGTATTTGTCGAATTCTAGTGTAATTTTGTTGTAGTTATATATATATATATATATATATATATATATATATATATATATATATATATATATATATATATATATATATATATTTGTATAACTGCTGCTTTACGGCTTACTCAGTGACGGCACCAGGATCTCGATATTTGTGTAGGGGTAAGATAGGTGATTGGTCTCGAAAAGGTAATCACACGAGATGTTAATGGGGGTGTCGGTGGTTGTCCCTGAGATTTTTATGAAAATTTGACTCTGGCAGCCCGTTACTTACTTTACATTTTGATCATGACATCAAACTGAAATAGTGTACAACGCACACATACACATGCAAACACACGCACGCGCGTGCGCACACACCACACACTTTTTCTTTGCAGATTTGGATGAACACCCCCACCCTCCCTCCCCCTCCCCTTCCCGTTTGGCTATGCCACTGCTACTCTTTGTAAATCTGCAATCATAATTTATTAAATTATATTAACAAAGATTCAAATTGAATTTGTTTGTATTATATCAGAAATGCATGATGTTGCATGCTAATTGAACATATACATAACTATTCTACTGCGAGACAATTAAGCAATAGGCCTTTTATGTTCAATATGGGCGGCTATATACGCTACATCAACTTAACGGTTCTTGTCTCGTAGTAACGCGTGTGCAATCTGTTGGTCGGGTGTCTCTACCACGTAGGCGTACTAGGGTAGGCATATTGCATACATCAATTTTCTAGTAGACATATGCTGTTTAACAAGAAATGATATTGTGCCTCCATTTCTATTACACTTATCTTTATTTGACATGATCAATCCTGTGTTACCTCTTCGAAACCTGAATTTGAGAAAAGCATGTTGCTGGTATCATACTAGATAACAACAAACTTAAGTCAAATTAGGTTCAAAATTCCTAACGCAATATTTATTTAATTGTAAATGGCAGAGTCCACGAAAACCATATCACGTGGCCGTCAAAATTGTGCGAGCTACAGTGGCGCGGAGCTGGTGGGGGTGTCTAGGGCCCCCCTAAAATAATTTGGGGGGGGGGCTAATAATGTCTGTACCCCCCCCTGTCCTAGTGTAGATTTTTTAACCCCAAATTGCCACTTAAAATGTAGGAAATGACTTCTAAGAGCATCTATTTAACACAATTTCCGGTGAAGTCCCCCGCCACCCCACCCCCAGGCAGTGTTGTGTGTACTGTGCATACATGGATTTATATGGTACTATCATTGTTCACTGACCACGTATTGCTATTGCTCATAAATCGTATATCAACAATATCTAGGAAGACAAGCAGATCACTGATGGCGACACTCTGTTATATCATTAACCAGGCATTAACACCTTAACTAAACAGACATTCTGAAATGATTTTGAAAAATGTCGATTTACACGCCCTGATTTGAAATTTTGGCATAGCGAACCAGTCATTCAAGTGGAAGATTTCTAAAATATTCCTTTCATGCTCTGTAAATTGACATTTTCTAAGAGAAAAATTCTCATTTTCATGAACAATTTTACCCACGAATTATCACTCAGAATACAGGAGATGGCTTCTCAGAGCATTTAATTTTCAAACATTTCCGGGGGGAGGACGCCCGAACCCCCAATATTAGGGAGGGTGAAGCCCCCTCCCAGGCCCACCTCCTTCACGCCCCCCAACACGAAATCCTTCATCCACCCTTAGCAACCCCCTGTTGCAGAGCCACTCCGCCGCCACTGGCAAGCTATCAGAATTATTAAAATAATCTTACGTTGGAAATCTGTGCCTCTATTTGTACGAGGAGAGGGCACATTCTATCGCGCGAAACAAGGATAGTCGTCAGACTTCAATACTTTTATTTATTTTTCTTATTTTATGTGTTAATGTAATGTTTTTTTGACGGAAACAACTCCCGAGCCAATTAGAAGGGTTGACTGCTGAGAGCTCTGGTGAACCATAGCTAAAGCATCTTATTTGTCACAGATGTAGTTTCTAAAAGAGCAGTCACTTGCATGCCAGCATGTTTCTATCACTGTCACATTTACTGACATTAGAACACTCCCTGATTAGTGGGTGTTAAAATCTATAAATGCCTTTTGGTGCATACATTGTAGTAATTTAACTAGTTTCATCCATCCAGTATGAATAAATTATAATTTATCAGTATCAAAGAATAGTCTAAACGGTTATTCATTGTTTCTAATGCCATTTCTGTCAAAATAGTGTAATGACATTAGCACACTTTCTCGACTCAGGTGCAGCTTAGACTAGCGAGCACATCACATTGCTGCCAGCCCAGAGCGGCTGGTCACTCTACATGGAACTCCCTGTAGTAGTACTATTAATTGGACAATAGAGGACGCTTCGAATAATTCCTACCAAACAATTCAGCTCGAATGACTCACATTGAATAACTGAAGCCCCGCTTTAAATAGCTCTGTAAATACATATTTAAGATCCAATAACATGTCATTCTTACCAAGATGGATTGTACATTCATGTATTCATGTTTCTGTTGCAAATTTCTGGATAAACGAAAGACCCATACAGTACAGGTAGGAAATATAACATAAAATGTTTCCAAAACATAATTAGACACATTTTAGTCAGTACAACTTTGAACACCATCTAAGAAATGTTCTGTTAAATATTTTGAACATAATTGGCAGCATGACTTCCAATCCGATTATGTTCAAAATAGTCAACAGTATGTATGGTCAGTTATTTCTGAGCTGTACTGTAGGGCACGATGTTGTTCCGTAATTTGGAGGGGCCGCGACACAATATGTCGCTGCAAATCTTATAACGTGCTGTTCCACCCGGATCACGCCACTGTATATATATTGTTTACTATTTACATGCTTGATACGCCATATAGAATTAGATATAATTATTAATACTGTCACTACAGTTCCTTGATAGAATTTAAACTGCTCATATGGAGGTGCTCCTTCATAGGGTGCTTATTGCTAAAAGAAGAAGAAAATTACTTCATTATCCGAGAATGCCAGATGTCTGTCCCCTTATCTCCGACACTGGGATGGACATCATACTATCATACGCCTATTCACATAGCTACGTTGCTCGATACGGGAGCGGCGTCCAATTGCTTGGTCTCGCCCTCCCGTTCTGCTCCCGTATCGAACAGCGTCGCTATGCGGAGTGGGAGAGCGAGGACCATGCAATAATACGACGGTAGGGTTCTCCGTAACTCTGGAAATCAGGGAACACCTTGAAAATAGATTTCCATTTTTCCAGTCAGGGAAAACTCAGGGAATTTAACAGTGACTCGGAAGTGTTTTTCACATTTTTCAGTTCGACGTATGTGCACCTTGTGCCATGTTTCCAAGTTGACTGAAAATGGAATTAAATCGCAATTATTGTATGCACAGGCTACCAAGTCAATGTATATTTTATCAGTATCTTAGTTTCTGTGCTGCAACTACCTCTTGACTTTCCAACAACCATGTTAAAGTAAAAATATGGAATTTTGGATATTTCTCAGGGAAATCTCAGGGAATTTTGTTTTGTTAAAGTGCTGGGAACGCTGCAATGGGAGAGGGATTGCTTGCGAGTCTACGGTGCAACTATGATTTGTATACGGCCGTTTTGAAAAAACAAAACAGGTCGTTTTATGTGATGGCGCGTGGTGTCCGTCCGTCCGTCCGTTATCAAATCCGTGTCCGGGCTGTATCTGAAAAACTTCTTAACCTACACTTTTTATTAAAAAAATTCCACGGCACATATTAGGGGGAGACAGTGTCATGATTTTGTTTCGTCGAAATCTGTCGATATTTGCCAGAGTTATCCCCCTGAACTGCGTAAAATTTGTCAAGAATTTTGTGTCTGAGCCGTATCTCAAAAACTTCTTAGCCTATATTTACAATTTGTTTACTCCAGTGCACATATTATTGGGAGACAAAGTTCTATAGGTTCGTTTCGCCGAGATCCGTCAACATTTGCAGAGTTATCCGCCTGAGATGCGTAAAATGCGTCAAAAACTTGTGTCCGGGGCGTATTTCAGAAACTTCTTAACCTACATTTGAATTTTTTTCTCCAGTGGACATATTCTGGTGAAACGAAGTGTCATGATTTTGTTTAATCGAGATCCGTCGATATTTCCCAGAGTTATCCACCACCCCCCCCCCCCCCCACCCACCCTGAAATGTGTAAAATGCGTAAAAGATTTCGTGCTCGGGCCGTATATCAATAACTTCTTAACCTATCATGATTTTGCTTCGGCGAGGTCCGTCCACATTTGCGAGAGTTATCTCCCCTACTTTCCTAAAATGCGTTAAAAATGTTGCGTTCGTTTTTAATCTGCATTTGAAATTTGTTCAGTGGGTGTACTAGTTAGACCACATGCCATGATTTAGTTTCAGCACGATCCATTCGTATTTGTGAGTTATCCTCTCCTCCCCCCCCCCCCCCCCACCCCCAAATCCCCAACACACGCCGTGAAACGAGTAAAATTCACCTTTCCCACATTAGCGTATTTTGGGAAAATACCTTCCCGGAATGCATCGTGCATGCCGCTTCCGGCTGGTAACCGCGATAGCCGACTCGCAAACAGCATTACTTTACTATGGGAATCAGATACAGTGCACTTTAGGCAGTGCATATGAAAAACTATGTTCATATCCCCTATTGTTCACTTGATTTAATGAATCTATGTTGAATGGTTTATTTTATATACGCAAATAACTCAGTGAAAATGTTACAAGGCTATACAAAATAATGCATTAATGTTTCGGCAATTGAATGTGCTTTCCAATGATATGGTGCTCGTGTTATCCTTTTTGGCACACTTTCGGGTAACTTGGAGGGCAGAATGTTCATGAGCAGTGTAAGGAGGCAGTGATTTAGAACATTTCTATCTTAAATCTCACGTCCTGTACAATTACATTATATGCGCTTTAAAGAAGCTAAATTTTTTGCATTTCATGATATTTAGCCTTCTAGAGTCTTGTGTCTTTGTTGCATCTGATATAGAACAACTACTGACCGAAATGTCCTTCGAGAATAACATGCTTTCCATCTGATACCCGTAAAATGGCATTAGATACATTAATAAATATACACATAACATTATAATGTGCTTCAAAAAGGGTAATTTGGTCAGTACACGAGCTTTGAGGAGCTAGTAGCCTATATTTGCATTATTTGATGTAGAATAATTGTGTGTAATAGAATCCGTTGTTTTAAGAAAAAGAGCAATGCCATCAGCCATCCATCATCTGATATCCGTCAAAATTGGCATTAAATAAAATCATATAAACGTTAGGTGCTTAAAATTTGAAGTAGATTTGTTTCTGTTCATGATATTTAGCTTTCTGGAGTCAGTATCTTGGCTGCATTTGATAAATAGATAGGTAATGGAAGCAATTTCCTTCAAGAATGATATTATTTTTCTCAATGTCCATCGACATTACATTAGAAACAGTCATATAAATACATATGTGATTCAAATAAAGTAAATGTATTGCAGTTTGCGATATTTAGCCTTCTGGAGACAGCATCTGTGTTGTATTTGATAGAGAATTACTACATGTAATGAAAGCAATAGTTTTTAGGAATAACAGTAACGTTATCTGACATCCATCATCGGTTGTCCATCAAAAATGGCATTAGAAACAATACAACAAATACATCTATATTGACTTATGTAAGTTAAATTCAACACACTTTATCATATAACCCAGCTTTCTGGGTTTATTATCTTTATAACAATTGGTATATGTTAGATAATGGAAGCAATTGTAATTTCCTCAAAAGTCTGTCAAAATAACATCAGAAACGATTCGGTATTACGTTTACACGTTTTTCACATCAAGTAAATTGGTTATTATCCATGATAGCGAGGTTCTTTCAACCAATATTATTTGTATTTGATCTGAATTAACACACACTCTATCCTTACTAATATGCGCAATCTTTATCAGTTTGATAACATTCAAATACCATACAAAGTCGACTTTGAATCTATATGGTGGATGTTTAATTTCTATCCAGCTTATGTGCTTTAGTGATATCCTTTCCAACTTGATTGAAATGAAGATTTGATATTGGATTTCTAACCTACTCGCAACATTTATAATAGAGGGCTCTTGCCTGTATATGGTGTTCACGACTGTATTCCCGCATGTGGTATCTGTTCTGCTTATCAAGGATTTAAATCCTTGTGGTCCTTGTTGTTTTGTATTTTGTTCATCGACCCTATTCTACTAGCCTACTAGTATAGATTAAAATCTACTAATATCGATTTAAATAAAGTATAGCACTTGAGCGCTCAAACACAATTAAGCGCTCAAAGATCCTAGATGTACTACGCCAGGCCTGTTGCAATGAAGATGAGCTACGACTAGTGAGACTACTGCTTGCAGATACCAAGCTGAAAGTACGAGTCCAGTCAATGAAGTCTGTAAAGTTTGAGACATCAATCGGCTCCCCACAGGGAGATGGTCTATCTCCTGTGCCCTTCACCTGTTACCTGGCTGCTGCATTGAAATCCGTGCGGGAAAATTCCACAACAACCCCCCCCCCCCCCGGTGTTAATACTGGACATGCCGCTAGAGATGGAATATGCCGACGATGTGGACTTTATAGATGAGGAAAAGAAACCCCCTGACGAACTTCTCTTAATAGCTGCAAGCAAACTAAAAATTGAGAATCTTTATGAATGAATCTAAAACAGGGTTCACCCACATATACCTATCTACAAAGCATGAAACTAAAGAAAATGACGATCCTCTCAGTGGCGGCGAACCATGGAGGAACAGTAAAATCTTGGGCTTACTGATTTGCAGTACTGCTGACATTGCTGCACGCTGCATCATGGGGAACATAGCTTTCCAGTCCTTCTGGAAGCTATGAATTCGTAGATCAGAGATGCCCTTGGTAAAAAGACTACGTTTATACAATGCAACCTGCGTATCCTTGATGCTGTATAACTGCAACAGCTGTGCAGTTCCAAAGGCAGCTCTAGACAAACTTGACGCCTGCCACCGCAAAAACTGGGCAGCGCTGGCCAGAGAGCATAATTTCAAACGATGCACTATACAAGATGTGTAATACGCCGCCGCTGTCTGTAGAAGACACACCAGCAGAGCCTTGGAATTCGCCCTACCCGGAGCCCGCAAATACAGAGCCAGGAGAGGACGCCATTGCAAAAATCTGCTAAGTGTGCTACGAGGTGACCTCAAGAAAGCAGGATTAGGTACACTCAAGTCAAGAATGGACCTGAGGAAGCTAAGGATTTTGGCTGAGGACAAGACACAGTGGGCAAAAGCGAAGAAGGACTGATTGCAGCTGTAGGATGTCTCTACTACTACTACAGCCGCAGAATACAGTAATCATACATACATACATACATATAGCACTTGACTTAGCTCAAGTGCATTGACCATCGGTCATTCATTTTATAAATTCATTTTATTTAAGGAAATAGGAGTGTGTAGGGGGGGACGGGGGTGTGGCGGAGGGAGCGAGGTTGTCGACACACCTAAACTCTGGTGGAGAAACTATATGATGGAACTGGCATGATCTACTAGCCGACTAGCCTAGACTTATAGCTTAAGCTACCAGCCCACTAGCCTAGACTTCTAGCCTAGTCTACTAGCTTAAACTTATACCAGGTAGTCTACTAGCCTAGAAGTCTACCCTAGTCTACTAGCCATACTAGTATAGTCTACTAGATTATATTTGTAGCATGGCCTTCTAGCCTACTAGCCTGTATTGCTAGCCTAGACTTCTGGCCTAGAATTCTAACCTACTCTACTAGCCCATTAGCCTAGATTTCTATACTAGACTTCTTGTCCAATATACTAGCCTACTAGCGTAGACTTCTATCATCAGCTACAGCCTTGACCTCTACCCAGGTAGTCTACAGCGTTGAATGATACGCAGGTGGTCAACTAGCATAGAGGTCTCCCCTAGTCCATTAGCCTCGACTTCTAGCCTAGTTTACTAGCCTAGTAGCCTAGACTTCTAACATTATCGCCTGGTCTACTTGTCTGTGATTCTAGGCTAGCCTTTTACCATCGTCTAAGAGCCTAGTAGTCTTGACTTCTTGCATAGTCTTTAAACTTCTAGCATAGACCTTTAGCTTAGTTTACAGTCTTGACTTCTGCACAGGCTGTCTACTAGCCGAGACTTCTAGCCTAGACTTCTCTCCTAGTCTACTAGCCTAGACATCAACCCTATTCTACTAGCCTAGATTTTTAACCAAGTCTACTAGCATAGTCTGCTAGTTTACTCTACTGGCCTAGGCGTATAACACACGTGTCATGC
>CM067360.1:11717927-11765427 GCA_034401795.1 Chaetoderma sp. LZ-2023a | reverse complement strand
TACTGTCGTGGAATTATCAACAGATATAATTTAGGTCTATTGAGAAAAGCAAAACCAATGCGCAACACCATAATATTGTTGACTTCATTATCAGCTCTGTATGTATGACAGTATGAGATGATATCCAAGGCCGAAGGTGGGCAGCTCGTGTACAAGTCTGGGCCTGCGCGGCTATAGAATCAATGGGCCCTGTCTAATATGGCGCTCTTAAATAAACTTATCGATGAGGGATTATTGAGTCTGTCAAATGTGGTCGACTATTTGTCATACACAATGCGTATTTATCACCACATCGCTTCCTATGAGCAAATGTCTGTGTTTTTTATGATAGAGAGTACAGACAGTTGCAGCATTTGTATACATTCCGTTGGGGCACTGACATCCCTCACATTCAAACTGTGAACCTTCGACCTAGAATAATACGCCCCCGGGTCAATCCAACTCGTCAAAATGTCGTCAGAGCAACTCCACATAAGGTAGAGATATGCAGGCTGTACAATAGCAGGAAGGGTTGTCAGCTGACATACTGTAGATTTTCTCATACCTGCTTCGTCCCTTGGTGTGGTCAGAAACACCCCTACTTTAGCCATTCAAGTGCTCCGTCTCAAAAAACCTAATTCAGAGGCCTCTTGGTTTATGCTTAACTACGTTGGAGGAAGAGTTTGGTAATGACCACGATACAGATTTTATATTGGCAGGAATAAACGAGGGGTGGGCCCATATTATAGATCCAACCTTATCTCCCACCCCTGTTGAATCCAACACCCATCCCTCAGCGTCTCCCGGCAGCCCCCCTTTTCAAGGAGCTACTCAGGAAATACTGCAAGAGTGTTCTAATTATATTCCTGTCCAGACTCACCCTCTAATAGTACGCCCCCTTGGTGTAATCCCTAAATCAGATGCTGGTGTTCGGATCATTCACGATTGCCGTCGACAAGCTGGTCTGGCCGTCAATAAGTATATGAGTGAATTAGAGAAACAGATGTTCCAATCTGTCGATGACGCGGTAAAACGAGTCTCTCCAGGTTGCAATATGGCCAAGCTAGACTTATAGTCTGCCTACCATTCTGTCCCGATTTCTTGGCAAAGCCAGCAGGTTACAGGTTTGAAGTGGTCTTTCCAGGGGGGCACACAAATTGCCGTTTAGGTCTAAAGCAGCTCCTGGAATAATTCACCGACTAAGTCAAGCAGTCAAGCGTATGATGGCGTGGAAAGGTTTTCAGACTGTAGCATATATCGACGACTTCTTCATTTGTGAACAAAGTTTAGAAGCTTGATGTGTTGCTACCAGTACTCTCTTTAAATTGCTCAGATACATAGGGTTTCAAATTAACTGGTATAATGTGGTTGACATATCCCAGAAAATTATCTTTCTTGGTATCGAGTTTGATTCAGTAGGCATGGCATTGAGGCTTCCCATTGATAAACAAATAGCCTTGCCTGAAGAAGTGGGTGTCTTCTAAGAAGCAATTGCAGTCCTTTGATGGGAAACTGAATTGGGTTGCAGCTGTTATTCATGGCGGCAGATATTTCCTCAGTAGGATAATAAATGCTCTCAGCTCTCTCTCTACGGCATAGCTCGCATAGGATGTGCCTGACACATGACGTACGACAAGATATTGCATGGTGGTTTAGTTTCATGGCTACATTTAATAGGAAATCCGTGCTACTTGGCAGGCGACCCATAGAGAGCATCTACACTGGTGTGTGTATAGAGGCGGGGGTGGGTGGGGTTGTGGTGGTTATTGGGGTGGTGATTGGTGTTACACCAATTGACAAATTGATAACCCTAGCATGTTTCCTCTTCACACGAATGAGAAAGAGATTTATGCCATGTTCTGGCCGTCCATAGGTGGGCGGCTTTATAAGCTAACCAGCGCATTCTCATCTTTTCTGATAACACAATCACAGTGAATTGTATTAACAAATGTGCATCCAAGAACTCAGCAATCATGCAGGCCCTTCGTTCCTTATTTTGGCTCTCAGCACGCTACAACATTCACATCACTGCACGCCACATTCCAGGGCAAAGGAACACTGTCAGAGTGTATCGCCCGAGTTCATGAACCCATAGCTTTCAATACTCTTTTGTTTCACTATGATTCGGTACATATATTTGCTTCTCAGTTGGTAAAGCATTTGTCAGTGAAATCCTTTCTGTATGTTATTCAGGTCCACCATCCGAGCTAATTGGACACGTCAGTCGTAGAGTTTCGTAGCAATGTCTTCGCGCCTTTCACCAGGAGGACTTATTTACAGTACTTTACTTAATATTCCCAAATCGTCACCGAATTGACAATTCCACTTATGCCAATCTGCGCAGTAAATCTTGCCAACTTATTTGGCTCGCAGGTTTTCATTCAGTTCCATTATTAATTATCTCTCAGTGACGAGATGGCTCCATGCCGAAGCAGGCCTTGTCAACCGTGTACAGTGTCACTATATCCAGTTCGCCTTGATGCGGGGGTGGGGGTGGGGTGGTCAGGAGGGTTCTTGGGGATGATTCCACCCCTAAGCTTCCAATCACTCATTCTATCTTTAAAAAGATTCTGGCAGTCCGCGATTTGTCAAATTCTAGAGATATAACTTTCTGGGCAACCTGTCTGGTAGCCTTTTTACATTTTTGCGAAAATCGTACCTGTTTGTAACACCCGCAGCAGCTTTTGATCCATCTTGTCATCTGTCAAGTGCAGATGTTAGTTTTCATCCCCAGGGGTTTGATCTTAAGGGTGAACAGGACAAAAACAGTTCAGTTTCGGCAGCGGGCCCCTTGTATTCATGTATCTTGCATTACAGGGTCCACGCTGTGTCCCTCTCACTTTCCTTCAAATTATCTCCCCGCCCATCACTTTGCTGACCCTTATTTATGTTCTGCTCCCACACATAATTTTCTCCCCTCTTACATATGCAGCCTTCCTCCCCAGCTTGCTTACTCTGTTACTCGGATACACATATTGTTGTACTTAATACAGAAAAGCACACTTATGCTTAATTATCCATGCATACTCGAAAAAAGGCTCAATGTACCCAATATACAACAGATACCCATCTATTCTCGCCCATTGGCATCACTTATCTAAACAACACCCTCCCCACCCCATCACCCACCAACTCCCCATGTGCGTGCGCGCGTGCGTGCGTGCTTGCGTGCGCGCGCGTGTGTGTCACCAGGGACGTGGCACTGGACACACTGTCAATATGGAGCTACCCCTCCTCTAACATAGACTACACCTGTGCCAATGTGAGAGGTGACGAGGGGTGGGGGTCCGGAAAATCCCCCCACCCCAAGCCATTAAATTCAAATTCTCTTATATGTCTCTTCCCGAGTTGATTTGTTCTGAGTTTTCAGCCATTGTCAGTTAGATTGGGTTCGGAAGCTTGTCTCAGAAATAAAGGTTATACTCAGTTATACTACATTGTAATTCAAAACGAGAAATCTAATACTGAACTGCTTAGATAATTCGTGTTAATTTAGTCTTGAAATATTCAACAGCTTACCTGTATAGATACCTTGAAATTGCAATTCTGTGACTTCAAGGTACAAAAGCTTAATAAATACGTATTATGTTGAATGGAGGAATCCCGTTTTAGCTGTGACCTGCCCACCCCTAGCTAGGCTCCACCCACGTTTCGCCAGTGTTGGGATCGATCAATCCCTGAAATCTCTGACTATTAATTCCCAGAAAACGATACTGCTTTCAACAACACACACTGCATACCAAATCGCCTGAAATTCTTAGCTTCCTCAGGTCCATTCTTGACTTGAGTTTACCGTGTCCTGCTTTCTTGAGGTCGCCTCGTAGCACGCTTACCAGATTTATGCAATGACGTCTTCTCCTGGATTTGTATTTGCTGGCTCAGTCAGAGTAAGGTGAATTCCAATGCTCTCTGTGATGGTGTCTCTTCTGATATCCTTAGCAAATGGCCAAACATGGACCATCTTTACTCGGCGACTTTTACATACAGCGGCGACGTATTACACATCTTGTATTGTGCGTCGTTGGAAATTATGCCGTCTGACCATCGGTTCCCAGTGATTGTGCGTAGGTATCTGCGGTTGCAATCATCGAGTTTGTATAGAGCTGCCTTTGGAGCTGCCCAGCTGTTACATTTATACTTCATCAATGATACGCAGCTTGAATTGTATAAACGTCGCCTTTTAATCAAGGGCATCTTTGGTCTACGAGTACATAACTTCCAGAAGGACTGGAAATCTATGTTCCCCATGATGCAGCATGCAGCAATGTCAGTAGTACTGCAAAGTAGTGAGCCCAGGATTTTACGAACTGGATCGTCATTTTCTTTAGTTTCATGGTCTGTAGATAGGTATATGTGGGTGAACTCTGCTTTGGATTCATTAATAAAGAGATTCTCAATTTTTAGTTTTCTTGCAGCTATTGAGAGAAGTTCGTCAAAGGTTTTCTATGCCTCAATGTCTCAAATTCTACATACTTCAATGACTTGACTCGTACTCTCAGCTTGGTGTCTGCAAGCAGTAGTCTCACTAATCGTAGCTTATCTTCATTGCAACTGGCATACCGTAGTACATCAGATCTGTGAGCGTTTAATTGTGCGGATTGGCCTTTACATAAGATATCGTAAAGCGCAGATGGTTGTGGGGTGGGGTTGCTGTCGTGTGGCCAATAACGATGCAGGAATTTTAATATCCATCGATTCTGGTGGACATAGCCACGTACTTTTAGAATATTCTGACTGCATCCGTTGGTTAATCATTGCACGAAAAGGAAGCATATTTAATTCTTCAGGTCCCTTGTCGTTAAATATAGCTATTTAACATTTGGATCACAAATGTCCAGTATCTCAGTTCTATTGAATGCCAAATGGAAAAATATTCAAAACAAAACAAAGAGATAACAAGATCCAAAATTAACTTTTTGGAAAATAATTTCTTATACAATGATCCAAAATTTAGATTAAAAACAAAGAATTACATATACCAAGTTGAAAGTTCCAAAATTAGTTTTAAATTTGTGATTTTTACACATATGTATTTACACCAATACGCTAATTACTTATCCACCATATAAAACAATATATTTCAAAACAAAAACGTCTTTTATTGTTTCTTTGATTGGTGGGTGGTGGGGTGGGTGGGGTGAGCGCAGATATGTGTAAGCCTAATATTAACATACATTATTTTCCTATTTGCGGCTCATTTGTTTTCCAGGGACCCTTGACACATTGATCTATACCGATCTACGAAATCAACTACGCTTTCCTCATTGACAACCGTTTCTTACCCCCTAAAGGTGCTTGCACACTAACGCGATTTTGAACGCGAGAGCGAAAGCGAAAATAATTAAACCCTATTTAATTAGTAACGCAATACACACTAGCGCGAATGCGAGCGCGAACTCAATAGCGCGTTGCGCGCGAAGCGGCAGAACTAAACTAATCTTTATTTTGATTTTTCGCGCTCGTAATCGCTCTGACATTCGCGTCGCGTTAGTGTGCAGGCACATTTAGTCAGTACTGCCAATTACTTAGGTACATGATTTGCTTGTCATTAGTGTCAGGGAAGATTGCCCCATTTGTCAATTATTTCAAGGACCATTACCCCATTTGTCCGTGGCATCAGTTATGCTTGACTCATTACCACGGGTGCTTGATCCATTGGTCAAGTATGGCCGTAACAAGTACCAGTAACATATGATCGTGTTGATCTGTGGCATCAGTTAAGCTTACTCCGTTGGTAAATTGTGTCAATGATACTTGACTCATTGCTCAATAAGGCCAATGCCCACGGTTCCATTGGTGAGTGACATATGCTGCGCATGTCCCATTGATAAATGATGCTTGCCCCATTGCTTAATACTGACAGTGATACTTGCGTGGTGAGTCATTAGTGGTTAATGATGATTGCTTCATTGTCCAATACTAATAAGGACCATTGCCCCATTGCTCTATGGCAGCAGGTATGGTTGTCTGATTGACAAATGGTACTTGTAGCGCATTAATTGATGTAAACATGTGTGCAGTTCCTCATCAGCCAGGTGAGCACTATAACCCGTGGGCCATTTATTGAAAATTTTCTGGGGGAATACACCTGATCACATACCGAGCTGGAAGGGTACGCCTCTTCTGGACCCACCCCAGATTCGCATATGCCTTAGGCTGGGACGGGGTGGGGGTTATGTGGATGGTTAGCAAAACTACCCCACCGCCGTGAACCGCACCCGCCGTCCCCACTCCCAAAGACACACACACACATGCACACAAGCGCACGAGCACGCGCGCGCGCACTGAGAGTTACACTACTGACGCAAGAAAAGTAAAAGAAATGTTTTGGGAAAAAGTAAAATGGGGAAAAATACAATGATTTAACCGCCAACCTCTACCTGTCATCCAGCCTGTCCATGTTCGCTCGCCCACCTCTACTAGCGGACCGCTGGCTATGCAATTGGGTAAGATTGCAAGCACTGGGCCCAACGTTAGCTCAATGTTAGCTCATCGCTATAACATTGGGAAACATCGACAAGATAACGGCGATTTCGATATGTAAGTTTGTGTGGCTCTATGAAGGAACTTTGAAGTCACTAAGCAAAACACATATAGGCCTAGAAACAATATCATCAGGGTCTATAATCTGTGTTAATAGTTGTTATGCATTTGCCAATATTGACCCAAACTTAGCCGAACATTTGGGAACCAATCGATAGTGGGCCACCTACGTAGTTCCAACGGTGATGGGCCAGCCTACAACCAACATAAATATAAACGAAATCATGGTTGGCATATCTACGTTGGCCCAAGATTATGCTGATGAGCAAAGCATAGAGTGGCCCAATGAAGTAACTAATATTGAGCCAACTTTGAGGGAAAAAATAAGGTGCACAGACGTAGGAGTGGAGGTGGTGGTGGGGTGGGGCGGGTGTTGTTGCAAGGGGAGGGTGATAGTCCTCCAGTTTTTCATCTCCCATAGTGTATTCCCATAGCGCCCCTAGGGTTTGGGCCCACCCATAGTTTAGCCACACGCACGCACGCACGCACGCACGCACGCACGCACGCACGCACGCACGCACGCACGCCGCACGCACGCACGCACGCACGCACGCACGCACGCACGCACGCACGCACACACATACCACAGCAACAGGTCAAAGTACACTCCTACACCCTTGAGGTGGGATTCTGTTTTAGGGCTTGTGTTAATTTGATCAATTCATTTGTAATTTCAATATGCTCTCGGCATTTAACATCTGTACTTGCTATTTCAGCGAATTCATGGTACTCACAGAAACTTACCAAAGCCATCAACAAATACACCAACCAGATCTGGAGTAGTCAGGGTCGATTTCCAGGTACACGATATTGTTTACCAAAACGCTCGGTTTAAAACCGATATAATGAAGATCCAATGAGTACATTTCCCTCAGTACGAGAATTCAAGCGCGCAGAAAACCGTCAAGAACCCCGATAACATCCACTGTTTGTGTGTGGTCGGGGACTCCATCCCCTGACTGATTATTTGGGTGCATGGTGGTGCAGAAAGTTTGCTGTGAGTCATTTCAATAGGCCTAATAAAACATGTTTACGCTTTCAACGATGAACGATAAAAACCAGATATGACCAAGTATTTACAATGTAAGAAATATTATGTTGAATATTCTGAAAATAACAAGCCTTTGCTGTCGCTTCAGTTAAATTATTTTCAAATTTTCAAATTATTTTCAAAATATCCATCAGTCTACTAGCATGAAAGCCTTTAATCCTTTTAACCTCTTTCTAAGGATTGGCCCATAGTTCTTGTTGGGCCCCATCCAAAATACACTGGGCCTCCTCGCAATTGCCGGGGGTGCGTGGGGTGGGTGGGATGGGGTGGGGTACGGTGTGTGAGGGGGTGGGGGAGGTTGAGAATTGCTACAGGATGTAGTGCACCTAACTCTCACGATCAGCATGTAGCGTTTCAGAGCGCGATATCACGTACATGGAAATTGGCCCTTAAACATTATTTCTGCCAGCAATGCTATACTTACTTGTTTTAAAATTTACATAAATCAAGCCTCCTCGATGATTTATAGCTCTGATCTAGCAAGCGTGTTGTCACTGCGCGACCCCGCCACCAACGCTTTGTTTCTGGTACCTCTGATCAAATTTAGTGAATTGGCTCATTATCCAATTTGTCCATTTTAGTGATTCACACAACATTTCCTAATTGCAAGTTAATTCTTCATCTAGACGGGAATCGACTGTATGCGCTATTATCGCTTTGTAGTCATCTGAGAAATACGCACAGTGATAACATTTGAAGTGAAAGTCAGGCGCATCTAATAAATGTATAGGGATATAAACGATACTAAGGATTGGAAGTATAATTTACTCCGCCGTTAACGATATCATTGTAACAAAGTCCTTCGCTCATAGTCGTCTCTTACGACACTGTAAGTTGAAGCATGGATTTCACACACATGCCCATGCATCTATATTAGAAATATATATAAGTTATGTTAAATATACTACCACAAATTAGAAATATGACTGCCTTTCACAAATATGTATGCCCCAAGTTAAATTATTTGTTTCAAATACAAATTTTGGTGTAATTTTGGCAATCTTTGCAGCTAAATATAGACTTTTAATGGTATAATTATTTATTAAAGGAAAGTTAGCTTTTTAAAATGGGTCTCGCTGTTAAATAAGCCAGTTATCTTCCATTTGGATACCATTGTATGTGATTGAGTTCAATGATAAATTATAATTTAGGCAGAAATTACTAAACCATCTTACCGTGTCTCGTTTTAAACCTTTTCCGATAGTTACACCCTCCTCTGATAGTAATTTCAGGCGATTGGTATGCAGTGTGTGAACAAAGCGTTGTCCGTCATCAATTAAGTATTCCTAATGAACTTATATAAGCCATTCTTGACGTTCTTGCTTATTACGTCATCCTCCTTGCCGGTAAGTTAATTATGGCGTCATATAAGTGATGGATAAACTGGAAAGGTCCGGTGTTGTTATATTTTAGAAAGATCCTATAATGAGCTAGCTATTTTCTAAAGTCGACGGTCAATGCATAAATATTTGATTCGCAATCAATTACGCTATGTGCAAACTTGTGTCCTAATAATTATAACTACTTCCTAAAATTCGAAACGTTCGCCAAGTATATGAATTGTATGTACTTGATGGATATGTACCTTAAAACATAATGTTGAATATCTGAAACAAATTTAGCTGAGAATTGTTGCTGCCATAGGCATCATTATCATCACCCACCCTAATACTAAGCTACTCACATACACCGAGCATACCTACACAGAGCACATGGTAGGACATGCCGGAGCCAGCGTGTGATAGAATATGCTAGCTACTATGCTAGATCAGTAGGCTAGTAGACTAAGACATGATAGTGCGCTAGACCAGGTCTACCGGCCAAGCCAAGCTAGTATGCTAGGCCAGTATGTTAGACTATTGTAACGATAGGGTAGTAGGCCAGAACGGCTGCTATGCTAGGAGAGTATCACTATGTTATTCTATTATGTAGGGCAGTAGGACGTTTACAGGGTAGATAACCTGGACGGCTATGCTAGTAGGTCAAACCAAATGTGCTAGACCAGTAGGTTAGGCTATACCAGGCTAATAGAATATGCTAGTAAATGGTTAGTCCAGTGCGTAAGTAGGGTAGACCAATAAGCTTGCCGATTAGGCTACAGGCTACTATGCTATACCGGCAGGGTACGGTTGTAAGGTGAGGTCATCCAGTATGGTAGCAGGCTATGCTATTAGGTTATCCCAGTAGGCTAGATCAGTAGGTTAGCTGGCTCATAGGCTATGCTAGTAAGTAGAGTATTTTGCAAGGCTATGGTAGTAGTTTAGGTCAATAATCTAGTATGGGAGGCCCTAGGGTAGTAGACTAGGCTGGAAGGATATGCTAGTAGGGAGGCCAAGATGTTAATCCAGTATATTAGGAGGTAGTAGGCTATTCTGGTAGCCTTGTAGAATTAGCCAGTAGGATACACTAGTAGAATATGTTAATTAATTAAGTTGACTAATATGTAAGACTTGGAAGCTAGTAGATTACGCTAATAGGCTAGCCTAATTTGCTACTCTATTAGGCTAGGCCAATAGGCCAGCCTGGCTACGGTGATTAGCCAGTCGTCCAGTATTTAGTCCCATAGGTTAGTCAGAGCAATATGTAGGCCATGGCATGCTAGTAGCGTAGGGAAATACGTGATACAGTAATGGCTCGTACGATAAGCTACTATGCTAGGTCAGTACGATAGTAGACTATGAGTAGTACAGCTGGGATTAGAAAAATACCACCGCCCTCTACTGGTAGTCGATTGACGATCCGCATGTCCCACCGTCCTCTCAATTCCTGGGCATAGAAATTCAGGACAATTTGTCCACGAGGCGGTGGGAGCCGCGGTACCTGCGGCTCCCACCACCCTCTCAATTCCTGAGGCATAGGGAATTTGCGACATGGGCCACACAAATACATGCCATACCTCATTCTCTAAATGGTTTGGGGTCAAAATGATACCACCACCTCCACTGGCAGCCGATCAGTTCAGATTAGAGACATGTATCCTCCATGTATCCTCCATGATATAGCAACTTCTGAACTCATACCCCCATGGCTCTAAATGGGAAGGTCCGAACATCCATTTAGAGACATGTATCCTCACAATATACAACTTCGGAACAAACATATTCTGCATGGTCAGAACACCTATTTAGACACATGCTTCCTTAGTGATATGTCACCTTTTGAACATACATATTCTACATGGCGTGACGCACATGGTCCGAGCGCCCATTTAGAGACACACATCCTCAGTTGATATCAGCTTCGCCATCATAGTTGCTGTCTCACACCTACGAGCGATTGCAAAGCAAATCGATCTTAGAAGTTACTCTAAGGCCAACAACAAAGCCGACCTGCCCCAGATGATTAGAGAGGCCCGTGCCGAGGATTTGCACAAGCGACTCTCCCGAGCACAACTGACGGGGATGTTTCCAGCGATCACCAGAGATGATCCAGAGAACCCTCATAAGAAAGCACAACGCCACCACGAGCTTCGTCGGTGCGATTAGGAGACGACTGTCAGCTTACGAGCCAAAGCTGTAGCAACTCGGATGACAAACCATCCACTAGAGTGCATACCTCTTCTATGGAGAATCGGAAGATGGGTGATGAGGGGGCCGAGATCGGAACCCTTAGCCCGGAGCATGAGGCGAGAAGCTCAGCAGGTTCTAGATCAGCGCCTGGGTGAGAGGGAGACAAAGGGGAGAGGATGGCGAACAGTATGTTGGACGTTTTTAGAGGGCTAAAAGGAGACATTACAGGTCGGATCATGGAGACGATCCAGACCGTACAGAATGCCTACCGCCTTCGGTATACCCATACCTATCGAATCCGCCACATCGAGGATGGTAGGGTAATGCTCTTCCACAAGAATGGTACAGGGAGTCCTCGGTCAGCTCCTGCGTGAGAGCTTGTTAAACAGTTCTACGACCTGAAAAGGCCTGTGACTGACGTGCCAAAGACGTCCCTGAACAAGCTGGACAAGGTAGAGTTCGTTGCGAAGACAGGGATTCGCATTTACGAACCTACTGAGGAGGGTAGCTCGCATCTGACCAGGAAACCTGCAACCTATCCGAACATCATGACCATCGGAGTATACGACCATTACACCTACTTCATTAAGGACATCTCCAAGCTGACCCAGACTTTCATCTGCGGGTACTATAAACAGCAGTTCACCCAAGCATGTCATCTGCATGGTCACACTGACCGGTGTACAGGTGAAAAAACCGGCCATCGAGTGTTCCGGGGCGAAGGTAGAGGCACTGCAGTCAACATACAAGAAGGCCTTCTATCCACCCCAACTGGCCAGTTCAGCGGCTACTCGTTGGATTGAATACGAGTCAAGAAACCGAGGAACTCACATACACCATGCAAAGTTTGATCACGGTGTCGAGCACTGGATTGAGGGTTCTCCCGTAGATGGTTATGATCCAACAACCGACACAGTATACGAGTTCCATTGCTGTCACTGGCATGGATGTTCACAACGCCAGCGAGGTGAGGATGCCGAACAAAGATACCACAAGAAAGTCACAACAGACTAGAAACTGAGAGCATCTGGACGCACGCTTGTGGTACAGTGTGAGTGCTGTATACAATGCTTCCCAAGCGTCCATGCACCAGTGTGAACGGTACCGTACGGACACTTCATCGTCTAGGACTTTGAAGCCCTTCTAGATGGGATCAAGACCCACCCTAGATAATCTCTCACGATCGAGAGTGTCTACATGCCTATGGCAGTGTCAGTCGGCTGCTCCTTAGATGGCAGTGCGAGCACGCCGACTCACCTCTGCAATGCTAACCCCAAAGCACTGATCTCAGAGCTCATGCAGTTCATACCTGTAGCCTTGGACAAGCTGCCAAAAGGACTGCAGCGACTGATCAACGAGTGGTGTGACCAGGTGCCTGTGCTCGGGTTCAACTCTGGCCCGTATGACCTGGACCTTATCAAGAAGTACTTCGTGGATGAGCTCACAACCGCAGCAGGCATGGTGAAAGTCGCCAAAAAGGCTAGCCAGACAATGTTCCTCACCACACCCGAAATAAGGTTTCTCGATGTGCTGAACTACCTCGGTCCAGGAGTCTCCTATGAGGCATGGATCAAAGCCTATGGGTGCACACAGCAGAAGAGAATCTCGACTATTCAGGTCTCCCACACTATCCAGCACGGTGGTCCAAGTTCAAGGGGGACCACCAGTAGTTTTAAAATAGCGTTTCTGGCGCACTTCTTCCTGAATGCAACGACAAAGGCGACCACGTCCCCAACTGGGGGCTTCAGAATCCTGGCGCACTGACTGCTGAAAGGCAGAGCTGCACTATACTCATAGGGTTCTGAATGAGGCGACCGCATCTCCCACAGGGGTTTCAGAAAAAAGGCGGAGAATCGTCAACTGCGCTATATGCATAGAGACTACGACAAAGGCGACCACGCCTCCCACAGGGGTTTCAGAAAAAGGCGGAGAATCGTCAACTGTGCTATACCCATAGGCCCCGCCCCAGCCCTCGTTGGATGCCACCAGCCTGTTCAGACCGAGCCAGCACAAAGAATTCAAACATCCTAAGATTAATCGTCAGAAATCCAGATCAGATTTCAAATTGTGTGCATATATTGTGTGTACTCTTATTATACTAGAGAAAATATAAAAAATAATATAAAAAAATAATAAATCAAAAAATATCTTTTAGTTCCATTTAGATATATAAACATCCTAAGATTAATCATGTCAGACAAAAAGTCCAGATCAGATTTCAAAAATTCAGATACTCGAGAAAAAGATTTCATTTTAGACATACGCCCAACTATAGGTATATCAATGGATAAATCTGTCCAAGAATTGGCAAGATTGCTGCAGCAAGGGTTAATCACTCCTGCCACATATGCTGAAGGGTTAGCAGCTCTTTCACAAGCTTATGATCCCTCACAGGCTCCACGCAGGAAGCTACCACCCACCCCTGAGATGTCTACCCCATGTGGGAAGCCAACTCCTACACAGGATAATGAAGTACCAGACCTTGTCAAAACACCACATGCCATCCAGAACCACTTGATGGGTTGGGTACTACAAGGACATGGGAAAGACCCAGATGCTTTCATAGCAGATAACCAAAACAAGATTGTAAAGAAGCTGATAGAAGAAATCCTCGACCTTAAAGGAGTGAAGTTCAATCTTGCTCTCAGGGCCACTCTCAGTAAGCAGAAGAATGATCGAACAGAGGTCACCACAGATCCCCTGTTCTGGTCAAGGCAGCAACCTATCTTGAAAGCAACCGATATTAGCGAGGCTGTGAAGGAAGCTAAAGACAAGGTGCTGCAAGGCCTTGAGAACTACACTCATGAAGAGTCGGTATGGGCCATGGATTGAATGGAAGCTCTCTACCTTAACATCGCCAGATACGAACCTCTACGCAGGGGTCCTAAATTGACCTCCCTGCCTCAATCAAACATAAGCATGCTGTGATTAATGTTAAGAATAAGGATGACCACTGTCTCCGATGGTCACTCCTAGCTGCACTACACCTAGTTGATAAGGATCCTCAGAGAGTCTCCAAATATGCCCCGCACTGGGATACCCTCGATATGACAGGTGTAGACTCCCCAACCACTCTCCACCAGCTTAAACGAATTGAGCGACAGCATGGCTTGGCTATTAATGTATTCGGGCATGCCAAAGGTGTCTACCGATTACAGCTAAGTGATGCTGACCCCACCATTCCGAGAACCAATCTCCTGCTGATTGAGAAAGCTGGTAAGCAGCACCACACCTGGATTAAGGCCCTTAATCGACAGCTCCATGACCAAAGTAGATATGATGGGAGAAAACATTTCTATGAACGCTGCCTCCAGTGTTATTCCCAAGAGGATCTACTCATCAAGCCCAAACCGGAGTGCTGTGGTATCAGTGACAGAGCAATGCGTATAAGAATGCCTACAGAGGACACGAAGATGCAGTAGTAGGGTCTGAGTCAAAATGATACCACCTCGCTCAACTGGCAGCCGTTCGGCACTCCGTTGTGGCCCCCACTACCCTCTCAAACCCTGAGGCATAGGGTTGTTGAGACATGTGGTTGGTATGTGCCTCTAGATGGGGATGGAAGCTATGCCCCCAGGGATTGAGAGGGGCGGTGGGGGCCACCATGGATTGCAGAATGGCTACCAGTTGAGGGAGGTAGTATCATTTTGACTCCGACCCTACTACTAGTCAAAATGATACCACCACCCTCAATTGGCAGCCAGTCAGCGATCCGTGGCCCCCACTGCCCTCTCAATCCCTGGGGCATAGGAATTTGAGACAGGTGATCGTGGTTGGTGTATGCCTCTAGATGGAAATGGGAATGTGAAGGCTCAGACAAACACGTAGTCTCTGCCAGAGTCGCATCGGCATGATGGGACCACCCATAGTGTACACCATCTGCCTTGTCAACGCTCATCTGGTAGGATGCTAAAGTGCTTAGCATTTGCACCACGGCAGACTCTGGCATGTTCACATGTTACACAGAGAAGCTGGTGCTGAGCAGGTGTCTCCAGAAGACAACCACGTCCTACCCTCTCCACACAATAGAAATGGCAGACAGACTCGATCACTTCACGTGGGTGAAAGCGGTCGTAAATGTTTCTCCACAAGGGGTCGACCAAAGGATTGTACTGCGGGTCATCCCGGAAGTGGGCCCACTTGTCATCCAATATCATGGCAGTCTCAGCGCCCTGTGCCACTGCTGTAGACGCCAGCCCGAGCAGTATGATGAGAATCGTGGCTATACATGACGAGTTAAACTGAACAGAGCGAACCCCTCGAAAAATCTGTGCCAGATCGAGCCCTGTTCCATCCGGATCGATAGTGATCTTCATCCCCTCAGGGGCAGGGGCTAGCTGCTTCACTCTGCCGCTGGCTAAGAAACTTGGCGCTAGGACTATATGAGTCATTTGCGGGATAATGAGTCTAACTCGCTGAAGCAGTTTAACAGCACCGTTGGCTTTGGAGCCATGTGACACACCATCTACCTGTAGGATGCCCTCCTGGAGGTTAACAGCTTCTTCTGGTCCATCGAATGGACGATGCAGCTGGAGCTTTCCACCTGTAACACCGATCTGGTGCCCCACCCTCGCCAGGGAGACACCTTCACCGATGTCGGTGAGGAAGGATGATCCGCGATTGCAGAGCTTTCGAACTGTCCCATCCCTTTTCACAACAGTGGAGAGGGGAGTAACCTCTATGTCAATGACTGCGGGAGGCCTATATAGTGGCAACCATATTTGTCAGTCACCACCAGGTCCAGCGCGGTACCACACTTCATTCTTCTCAAACATGAACTGTAGGAGTTTTGCCAGGGTCAATAGCAGACCATCATGTGCCAGCAATGAATCATCATCATCAATGAATAGGGTTTGACCAGCTTTAAGCCGAGGTCGTCATTTAGGTTGTTGATGTCTGCCACCTCTGTATCCGAGACCTCAATCAATGGATTGAGGATGTACTTCCTCTTCGGGAACTCGTACCGAAACACGATCTTGTGGCCATCCATGTTGCGACCCAGGCGCTCCTTCGATACATCCTTGAGGTCTGTGAGCAGCTCTCCCCATCACCACCAATGGGGTGGAGGGAGAATGCCTTTGAGTTTGCGTCGTACTGTAGGGCAAATGACATGCCATCGCTCTCTTCTACCTTGGCAGCATCAACTACATACACATCTGCCAGGTCAGCAAGACCAGTCGAGCGAGCAAATTTGGGTTCCATAGCATGCTAGAGGAGGGGATTAAACAGGAGATAAAACCATGCCGATTGTCAGACTGTTGCTCTCCGTTGGTGAGAACGTAATCTCACCCTCTCCAGAGGGGAGACGTGTGGTACAGTATCATGTAGAATGGGTCCTCTTCGAGGTGCCCCAGTGGGGCACAACATACATGCACGCCGATGTGCTACATCAACCTCCGGGCAGTGCACACAGCAGATCACTGGTAGAATTCGGCCGGGACAGGATATAGTATCTCCCTTGTGCCAACAGCAACCTATGGAAAGCTATCAGTCCTAGCCTGTTCACACCTGTAAATCACCTGTTTGACAGCCCCTTCATTAACATATATGGCAGCACGGATGGGATATCGGACGCCCATTTAGAGTTTACACTCTTATTACTCCTTGACCTGACGACAACATGATATCACACCAGGAATATCTTACCTTTTCCGAGATGATTAACCTGATAGATGGTTGCCAAAAGGCCTTAAACGTACAGAGGCTCGCACAGCAACAACTCTGTCAACAAGAAGGAGAATGACTACAGTGAGAGAGCTGGTATCAACAGGCTGCCAGCAAGGCAAGGAGGCGAAGGAACAGTGAAGGTTCCCGATACTGGCAGGCCCTCCTGGAGGAGGGTAAGCGGGATGCAGGAGTCTTGACAGACGATGATGAGCCCGAGGTCTTCACATACGATGATGAGCCAGGTGCCTTCACAGACGAGGATGAGCCAGATGTCATACAGTGGGAAGAGGAGATGGTGCAGAAGTGTAGGACCAAGAACGCCATCCAGTGGCGGACCTACTATCTTGGTCATAATGTGGAGTTCCAGATGTCATGCCTCAGAAAGTTACTAGCACCCGACATAGGGCTGGATGACCACTTTCTAAGTGACGTCTGTCTCGACACTAAAAAGCTGGCACGGTTCAGCTGGCTCTCCAAAATGAACCCTTCTATGACTCATGAGCAGATTCTGCAGGTGATGCAGGTTTAATCTCCAGGTATACTATGGCAAAATCAGAGTGGCGGAAGCAACCACAACTATACCCCTCCCTAACTTCTGAGGAGGGTGGTACAGTACACGGCTGGCGACTCCAGCAGATAGATGCCATCAAGCAGAATCTTGTCCATGAGGCAGAAAAGTACAGCAGAACGCGCAGGCGATATAAGACAGCCTATAATGTCCTCGCGTGTACAACCACTGCTGCGCGTGTGATTGGAGCCAGTGCTGGTGTGGCAGCTGTGGTCACGCTCGCTACAGGGGTGGGTGCCATTGTCGCCTTCTTCCTGGGTGGCGTGACACTAGCTACCACTGTCTTGGCCACTCGCTTGGTGATGGGGCAGCAGCAGACAACAAGGAGGCTGGAAAAGCATGCTAATTACGTGACACTGGCACAGAGTATGCTACGGACTATTGACGAGTCTGTCAGCAAAGCTCTCGAGGATGGACAGGTCACCGATGAAGAGTACCACCATAACTTGAAGGTCCAAGCCCTGTACCACATGGAGAAACCTAAATTGCGACAGCAATACCTCAAAGGCTCCAGTGGGCAGGTTGATAGGGATGAGCTTAAAGACGAGATGTTATGGCGAGTTCGCCTCGCTGGTTTCTGGAGTCGAGATGATTACAAATAATGTGCTGCCTGTATGGTAGTTTTAAGAACACCAGTATAGATGGCCTTCCCACTAAACGTCACGACAGTCATCCGGAGCCAACTTCCCCTCCTGGATACACCCTTGACTGGCCTGAGAGGTATGTTGTCTGATATACCAGAGCTACCACCATTCTCCATCACAGTGGATGGACGGTCCCGAACCAGCTGCTCCATCAACCCACGACTGCTGACCAACCACCCCATCACCATCAAGGATGCGAAGCAAGCTCATACTGGAATCAGCAGCTGAACATTGCCGTGTAGTGTACCCCAGCAGTATGTGCAGTAAGTTCCACCCTGCTTCACTCCTATTCTGGTACTCCTGAAGCTGTGTTCATTGCCAGCTGTCTCAGATTCCATGTGTACTTCACAGTGCGTCGAATCCTCCGTGAGCTGGGTTTCAAGCCTCCCTGATCAAACGACTTCGACCCACAGCTCATCAGTCATAGCATCTCAGTGGCCAGCAGACTACAGAGAGAGGTCAGCGCTCACCCAGACTATTGGTGGCATGGTGGTAACAACAGCGGTCTAGGGGTTATGTATGGTGTCCCGAGACATGACTACGCAGTATTCCCCTATTGAACACCCCGACGAAGACAGTGACATTCTCGTTCGATCCAGACACCGACCCTGGAGCGCTAGGGAAAAACAAGCATATCACTGGCTTGCGGCAGGACTATCCAGATGTGTGGAAATACTTTGTCCTACACACCGCCTCAGGCCCCACACCAGCAGGGATCATTCCCAACCAGTCCCTGGAAGCACTGGGCTACTGCCTCCTTACAGCACAGACCAAGCTGCGTCATTCCATAGATGGTGTCAGCGGAGCAAAGGTCCAGGCCAAGTTCATCTGTCTCGTTGAGGATATGATCATCGTGGCAGACCCCAGTAGCCTTATTGCTAAGTTCCAGCAGGGGTTGCAGAAGGCCCGTCTCAAACTTGACTTTGCTATTCCACCACACCTGTGGTTGATTCCGAGCAACATGATCGTGAACATCGAGGACCTCCAAGTCAGGGGCTATAACAACATGATAGTCGAGAGGAGTTTCGCCGGTATCCACTTCGCCGTAAACACTGATTTCACCGCACCTACGCGTAGTACGGGCATGGCAGCACATACAGTCATTCCGACCCTGACACTGCAGCCAGTCGACATGATGCTTCCCATGGCAGCTCCACATGAAGGCGTTCCGACCCCGACACTGCAGCCAGTCCACACGACACCGCTCCCCATTGCAGCTCTACGAGTGGTGTAAGGCCTAGCTATCGTGGTACTCCGCCGCAAGCAAATCAGTTATAATACTATCCTGACTCTCTACAGTAGCAGTGCGGACCACGGTGAGACACTGAACCAGCTTAGCATGCCCTAGAGTCCCTATACACGCTGCCAACTTGCACATCCAAGGGCTGGATGGTTCTGCTGCACATCCTTTTTCCACCTTGTTCAGCTCTGAGTCAGGTGAGGCCATGGCGGTCTGTAACTGCTGGAACACATCTGACAGATACTCCCAAACCTTGTAGAAACCTTTGGCTCATAGGAGCTGCTCGACGATACTCCCGCCCATGAGACGGTATTCGTGGAAGCAGATCTGTCTCTTACCAAATCCTAGATAGAGCTTCACAGCTGTGAGCTCCTCTGTCAGCTCAGCACCAGAGAGATGAGCGAGCTCATCAGGTGTCTTCCTCTTGTCGTCCTTCAACTCCCTCCGGAAGACATCATAGTACTTCTCGCATAGCATGAGCCCGGACATGTTTAAGATGTGTCAATAGAGAGATGAATATTCCTGAGTATCAACCTGGACACATGGCAGAAACAGACAGGGAAGATCTTATTAGCTCTCTTGATAGGGGACGCAGACGTTTAACCGTGTTGTATACTCAGTGCTTAAACAATGACGTCAATGGTACAGATCGTGAAGCAACTGCCCGAGAACCAGGCGAGTCTTCAGAAGGTGGAGAACCTGCTGCTAACCAAGACACATAAGTTACTGACCAAAGCAAAACCTATGGCAGTCCATGTCGCCAGAATGTGGCCATGGTGAAGATGACAGGTGGAAATGAGGTTCTTCCTGCTGCCACTGCAGCTGTGCTCACTACAGTGGTGAGTGGGGTGGCCGAGACCTGTCTCGGAATAACTCACCCCATCTCAACGATCACCATCAGTGGTGCCTCCTACACTGCCGCGCCAATATCATGGGTGAACGTGTTACACTAATGGCAGCAATTCTAGGGCTAGCAATGAGTGCAATGGCTGAGATCATCGTCGCCTATGTATAAAACCTCTGAATAGTGAGAGATGGATCACGAGACCCCTGCAGCATATGAGGCATGGCGTGCCAGAGGGCAGTGTGTAGCCCATAGTCGAGCATGCGGACTGAGGATTGCCAATGCCCGGGAATGGTGGACCACCTACAAGGCATGCCCCTGCAGAGAGGGCCAGTACGCTGAGCACTGCTACTATTCCCTTGGCCGACTGCGTGGTCTTCCTATGCCCAACTATTTCACTGGGGGTATGACTAGTAGGTGTAAGCCGTCTGTATATAGCAATATGCCTTTGGCACTCACAGACATAGAAAGCAAAGAGCTAGGCGATATTGCTCAATTGGGCGAGGAATGCCTCAGTGCGGAGGACACTGTTGCCCCTATCGCCTTCCTAGACCTCGACCATGACGATGGCTTCGACGATGAGGAGGGCTCCGATTATGAGGCTGGAGTCATCAAGGTTATTGGTGAAGCCTTTGCTGAGGGCTTTGCTTAGGAACGCCTCGGTTCAGAGGACACTGTTGCCCTTATCTCCTTCCTAGACTTCGACTATTAGTATGGCTTCGACGATGAGGATGGCTCCGACGATGAGGCTGGAGTCAGCAACGTTATTGCAGAGGCCTTTGCTGGGGCCTTTGCTGAGGCTGTCCTCGCTACAGTGGTGAGTGGGGTGGCCGATCACTGTCTCGGAATAACTCACCCCATCCCAAAGATCAGTGGTACCTCCTACATTGCCGCCACCAGGATCATGGGTGAACATATTACACTAATGGAGGCCGTAGTTCTAGGGCTAGTAGGAGGTTTAAGCCATCTGTATATAGCACTATGACTCTGTCACTCACAGACCTAGAAAGCAAAGAGCTAGGCGATCTTGCTCACTTGGGCGATGCACGTGTGGGTTCAGAGGACAATGTTGCCCCTATCTACTTCCTAGACTTCGATGAGAAGGTTGACCTGCGGGAGATCCGAGGTACCATCCCAGCCCGAGATCTCATCGGGAACACTGATACGGTAGGACACTCGGCCATTAACAAGGCCAAGACTGTGCACAAGGGGATGGTTATCAAGGTGAGGGCGACGATGCGAGGTATGCTGGGAGTCGATGAGGCTGGAGCCATTAAGGTTATGGCTGAGTCCTATGCACTGGACATGGTTTAGGTTCTCCTGAAACCACGGAGCTCATTCCAACAGGATGGGGAGAATCTCAAGATAGGCACCATCGGCCTGAGCAATATCACTGTCGATGGCAAGAAAGGTGCTACCGCCAGCCTCTAGCTACCAGAGGTGAAGAAGTCAGGGTTCTTTGGTTTGCCATTTAAGACCCCAGGATAGTCATGGCTTCCCGTGCATGTATCATACAGATACTGGATCTACTAGACACTGTGGGTGCTTACACAGGCTCTCTATGCTATCTTCTCATCTGCTGCTGGGATTTCATGCTTGACGCCTCCATCACATCTTTCGTATCTGCCAGACGTGCAGGATTCCCCTCTCTGCAGGCATAAGAGCTGATGCGGGAAGTACTGCCATTTAGTCTCCAAGATATAGACCAGGCTACCGCCGACCAAGTGCTAACCATCCTCCGCATGCATGTCTGTACCATTCGACATTGGGCCGGCCGATGCTGGCCAGGTGGTGCTGATCATTGCCCCGTCAGGACACGGGAGAAACATCTTGCTGCGGGGTTCCCTGGCCGAACATCTACACTCTCAATACATCCTTCTGGTATCTGACTCCGCCGCTGAGCCGGTTGATGGTAGTGATCAATGGTACAATGGCCCAATCACCAAGATGCAGAACCTGCAAGCACTGATTGAGAAGCTGCTGGCAGCACCTACCTCAGCAACATCATCAGGCGCATCCGGCACACACAGATAACTGTCCTCGTCCTCTTTCAAAAGTACACCCGCAAGATCTCACCAGACATCTGCCACAATGCCCAGCTGCCTTACTTCAGCTCCAAGTGTGGACATGCCCTTCTCGAAACCATATACGACAGCCTAACCCTCAAGGCGACCAAAGGGGACTTTATCACAGGTGCACAGAGGGCAACTTATCTGTACTGCTTCATCTTCAGCAAAGGGAGACAGGTGAGCTGTCACACTTCAAGCTATCTCTGGAAAAGGCGCAAACCTTCACCTACAAGCTGAATCCAGCCAGGAAACTAGCCTGCTCTATCTGCCGCAACTTTTTTTCATTCATCAGAAGGCTGAGGAACTTCGTCCGCAGTCTCCGCTACTTCATCAGATGCTCGAGGACCGTCGCCAGACGCTTGAGGAACTTCATCAGAAGCTTGAGGGACTTCGTCAGTTTCTTTAGAAGCCTGTCGCTTAAACTGTCACTTAAACTGTTGCTGAAACTCTATCCACTGAGGGTCAGATTCTAGGGCTCTCTTCTACTGGAACTTCTCATGGAAAATCCACTTTATCTATGCGCGGCCAGCATCGTGCTTGCGAGTGGATTTGATGATGTAGTCCTGGTAGGTATCCGGGAATTTCAGAATTGCTGGCAGATTACTGGCCAACCTCCTGTGCCCTCTTTCGTTGAAGAAGTTCTCAACAGCCTCCTTGTGGTCAACAGTGAACACCTCCTGAGTACCTTTTGCATGACCAGTGTCATGGCTCTCCACTACATCGGCACTGACCTCATCCCTGAAGTAGTTATTTGTTCCAGACTGGAGGCTATCCAGCATATCTCGCTCTTCCTGGCTATGGAGGCTAAATACGGCAGCCCACTTCCCGACCGTTAGTAGATCTTGGGTTCGACCCTCGCCCTATGGAGAGCTAGAATATCATGACTGTTGGTTTGGGCCACATATAGGTTGAGTGCCCTGCCCTGGGTGCTCTCAAACTTCCAGGAGAGTATCCGACTCAGAAGTTATTTTGTACTACGAGCTGGTGCTTCTTCCTCTATGGCGGTCAGTATCTCTGCATCAGACGGAGGTGTGACCTTCGCTCGCTCGTGGATAATGGTGATGTCACGGAGCAGTCCTCGGACCCTGTCACAGTGGGACAGTGCACGCCGTGGCTGTCGTGCTGAATGTCATGCCGTTTTGTCCTGCAGCCTATAGACAATCTGCTGGAAAACTTTACTGAACATGGCAGCCGTTTAAAACCTCTAAATACCCAGACCTTAAACATGCTGCAGTATGTGCAACATCCAGATGGGGCCATTGAACCTGCAACCTTGCATCGCACTGATCCTCGGAAGGACCGCCTGATGGTAACTCGACCCAGTATACATGATGAGAACCCATTGTCCGCTGCTGGGAAGCACATCGACTTTGCAATCCCGGCACAGATCCACGACATCAAGAGCATGACACTCGAGTTCAAGCTTCAGAGCACAACAGAATGGACGGTAGAGCTCCTGCTGGTTCTGAACAGGTGGGAGATCGTGCAGAGCAACAGCACCGCGGACACTACCTATGTGAACGATGAGTACCGAGATCCTAGGTCCGCTGGCTCGTGGCCCAACCTTCTATGCGAAGGGAAATGGGTACTATGCTGTGGGGTGCAATGAGGGGTTCACAGAATTCGAACTACGGGCAGGTGTCGAGAAGCCCGTGGCAGTTCCACTCTTAACCCTCCTCGAGAACACACACGTGAATCCGGCTGCCATGCAGGATAGTCTGTTCCTCCGAGTGTACACTGAGCAGCTCGCAGATGTGACGATGAATGCTCCAAGACTTCATGTCTGGCATGACGAGATGACCAGGAGCTGAAGGAAAGGGGTTCCAAACAGCAGATCATGCATGTGGAGCGAGAACACCAGCAGGTCCAAGCCACAGCGAGCCAACGAGTAGAGCTGACATTGCATCGTGGGGTATCGGACTGTGTCACTGTTGCGGTACTGGTTCAGAAGGGAGGAGTCATCCAGCAGGTGGATATGCTAGACGATTTCAAGCTTGTAGTTGCTGGGACCAATGTTCTTGGTGAGGTACACGAGCTGGCCGATTGCCAACTCTACAGACAGAGAACTAAGTCATATGCACTTCTGCGACTAACCAGTGGAAGTGACGACCTCGAGTCGGCACTCGAGGGCCCTAACCACCTCGGGGTCAGGGATATCCCACCTAATCATGGCAACTGGCACAACTTTAACATCGGAAACCTCAAGTTGGGACTCGCTCAGTAGGTGTGACGGTACTTTACTTTGGCTATGCTAAGGTATGCGTGTCGAACACATCAGGTATTCAGCTTGAGCGTGCGTAGAGCACGACTCCTGTTGTCACAGCTGCAGCTGCCACAACTAATATAAGCTCTGCTGTCTTCTGACCTGTCGATGCTTCATAGTCGAGCGTCGGCTCAGATACAGCCTCGTAGTACTCATCGAGATTCTCATCTGCTGCTTTGATGCTCTTGTTGCCCTGAGCTCGGAGTTATCGTCGGCGTGCCTCCCTCTGGCGCATATGCTCGAGTGCTTTGCTGTATTCAAACTTCTCCTTAGACAGCTTCTCCATCGCCTGGTTATGACCCTCACGCTCGACCTCTGCAACCTTCTTGTCAGCGAAGCTGAGTCCCCAGTTCGCTAAGGCAAACACGCCCACATTCAAGGTTGCGGATGCCATGCTATAGACTACAGTTTAAAGCTACTATATAGCTGTCCCCCAGCGACGGATCCCCAGAGCGATGTATCAACCAGAGGCTTATGAAGATCCAGTCGAGGATATAGATGCTGAGGACCATGAGGAGGACTATGATGAGGATAATTATGATGCAGGCTACGATGTCGATTGGTGAGTTTGATGATCTAGAGCCTGAATCCCGCAAGATAGTACACAGAGCAAAAGGAATCTATCGCACTTAAATAAACGTTTCTATCGGTCTGTTTAGAGTTCACCCAGGCCATGCGTGACAGGACGGGAGTGGAGGTCAGTGATAAAATCACCCAAGCTGTGCGTGACAGGACGGGAGTGGACGTCAGTGATGAAATCCGTTAGCTTATCAATCGTCTTTCTTGAGGAACTCTACTATCAGCCTGGTGGATATTACCGTGAGCCCCCTCAACTACGCAAGTGCCACAACTTCACATTGGAGACAGTTAGCCAGTGGCTCAGCCGCCAGGCGATGTGGCAGATATACAGACCTCGTCCACGACACATCAGGCATGCCCATTTCAATGAAACTGTCCCGAACAGAGTTCACCAGGCAGATGTTCTATTCCTTCCACATGCCTCGGTTGGTCGTAAGACCTACAAGGATGCCTTCACCATCGTCGATGTCGCCAGCAGGTACAAGGCTGCAGTACCGCTCACAGACAAGTCAGCTGGCCAGAGACTGTTCCCACACCAATACGCCCAGGAAATGGCAGCGCCGAGTGCATGTTCTAGAGTATGGGTGAGAGGGATGCCAGCTGCGGTGGAGAGATCCAATGCCGAGGTTACTAGGCTAATCGGGAAGAAGGCGGTAGAGGCTATCAGACACTCTGCTGTTACCAGTCACAGCTCTAGAGTAGCGAACCAGGGAGAGGACTGCCTACCACCTGATGCTCTGGTTCGGTACCTGCATGAGCCTGGTGAGCTAGAAGGTGGTCGACGGCGTGCAACAGATCCTAACCGGTCGATAGATGTTCATGGGCTTGACAGGCGTGTGGAGACGGAGGGGTAGCCTACACGGTACTACCTGGCACGCCAGCACGGAGTGCCTAGGCGACCATTTGTCATAGAAGAGGTTCAGCTAGTCCCTGCAGACACACAGCTAACACAACCTAGGGTGCTAAGATGATACTCGATGGGCTCGGTATGGACACCATCTGGCAGCACATGGCGCATATCATAGTAAGCGGGGAGTCCGAGTTTGACCTGCTCATATGTCACCATACCCTGGTTGTACATGTGTAGGCCTCGTTTTTTAGCTCTGTCCACCCCGCCATGTAGGGCGCTGTAGAACCCCTGCCAAGAGACCTCACTCTGCCGCTTTGACATTCCCCTAACCGAGCACTTACTGCTGTGCTCTCCACGTAGTAGCATTTGGAGCAGAGAGCGATGCCAGGAGAGCCTTCGAACTTGAGATTGAACAGTCCCGGTGTCCGTCCAGACCATTTGTCACAACCTAGACAGTCCGGCTTATTAGCCTTGTACTCTGCTCGCATCTCAGGGTGAATGACATCGTCGAGGTTGGAGCCAGCTATTGTGGTATACGCTGAGTCGGTGTCCATCTGCAGGTACTCAAAGCTGTCACGATCTACATAGCGATCGAGGAAGTCGTAGTAGAACTCCAGCATTCACAGCTTCGCGATCTCATAAACGGCTATCCCCACCTGGAAGGGCCTTCGAATAGTGATTCTCGGCTTGCGACTCTGGAGCTCGTATGACTCACCGATCTCCTCGAGATCTTCGAACCATGCACTACACAGGGCCTTGTCTACCATGCGTTGATCCTTCATGAAGCTGGTGTTGCTATGGTGTTCTAGGGCCTAGATGGCACTGTTGCCATGGAGTTTGAAGACATCTGCCAATAGCGCTTTGCTCGTATCTACATCTCCCGAGCAGCGGGCCTCCGTAATATTCTCCACGAACCACACGAATGGGCTCTTGTCCTCATAGTATATGGTGCTGTATACAGCAGTGATCTCCAGGCCATGGGTTATATACCAGTTGAGTGTCGTGCGTACAGCAGCCACTTCTTGCCAGAGGGCACCGACACCGTGTCATTGAGGATGTCTATTTCTCGTTCTGTGTAGAACTCCCACATTCACTCTAGGGCTTCGATGAATGGACTGATGTCCAGGTTGTTGTAGTATCGCAACCAGTCGGCGAATGTCCGCATTCTATGCTCGCTGAATGTCTGGTCACACTGTTCCCACTCTGATCGCGTCATGCGGCAGCCACCCCTTGAGCTTAGATGGCCATGCTGAGTAGTCAGGAAGCCCTGGATAGTTCAGCTTCTTATGTGTGTCAAACCATTCATACAGGAACCAACTCTTCTGCTGTGTACACCCGTAAGCTTTGACCCATACATCGTATGAGACTCCTGGGCCGAGGTAGGTCAGCACATCGAGAAACCGTTGCTCAGTGTTATGATGAACAATGTCTGACTAGCCTTCTTGGCGACTTTCACTGTACCTATACTGTCTGTCAGCTCATCGACAAAGTATTTCTTGATGAGGTTCCGGTCATACCACCCAGAGTTGAACCCCAGTACAGGCACTTGGTCACACAACTCGTTGATCAGTCGCTGCTGTCGCTTTGGGTGCTTGTCCAGGTCTGTCGGTATGTACTGTGCCATAACCCTTGTCCGAATTATATATTATCGCCGTTGGATCACCAGCATTAACTCTCTGGTCAGTTCTTTGGGGCCAGGATTGCAGAGCTGAGTGGATTCACTCGTGGCGCCATCTAAGGAGCAACCAACTGACACAGAGATAGGTATGTGAGTACTCTCGATCGTGAGAGTTTCCGTAGGATGAGTCTTGATACCATCTAGGAGTGCTACGAAGTCGTACACTATGATGTGTGGATATGGGACAGTCCAAACTCGTTTAGGGAAGCCTGGACACAGTTTTATACAGCACTCCCACTGTACCACAATCGTGCATCCAGATGCTCTCAGCTTCTCCTCTCTCGGGCAGGAGCTGTACTTCTATCAGATCTCGCTCCTCGTTTGACTGCTAGACATCTCCAGAGACACGTGTTCTCCCTGTCGGTGTCGAGGGCAGTCATAATCTTCTTCTGTCGTAGCGAGTCTGGGAGGGGGCCTGTCCCAAGCGGAGGTTTGCAGTCGATGACAGCCCTGACCTCAACGCTGATTGATCGAACGAAAGCCCACTTGGTGTTGGGTCGATCGATATTGTCTGTGTCGAGGCGGGTTTGCTCTCTTGCTGCCACCCAGTCCTGAGCTGCTCCTATCGTATTCAGCCACGGGCTCCCTGGATCATTCTTGTGGAAGAGCATCACCCTACCGTCTTCAATGTGACGGATGCGATAGGTATGGGTGTAGCGGAGGTAGAAGGCGTTCTGGACAGTCTGCTGGATCTTTTGCATGATCTGGGCTGTGAGGTCTCCTTCTAGACCTCTGAAGAATGTCCAGCGTACTGACTGGCGTCCTCTATCCTCTGTCTCCCTTTCGCCGAGACGCTGGTCGAGAATGTGCTCGCCTTCTCGCCTCATGCACCGGGCTAAGGGCTCAGACCTCGGCCCCCTCATCACTCGCTTAATGATCCGGCGTAGGGGAGGTAAGTGCTCCAGTGGATGGTCCACCATCCGCCTCGCTACAGTCTTGGCTCACAAGCTAGCAGTCACCTCCCGGTCCAACTGACGAAGCTCTCGGATCCGCTGCGCTTTCTTGTGGGGATTCCAAGGATCATCTTTGGTAAGCGCTGGAAACCTTCCCATCTTCATTGCTTGGGAGAGTCGCCTCTGCCACTCCTCAGCACGGGCCTCGGCACGGGCCTCTCTGATCATTTGGAGCAGGTCGGCTTTCTTGGCCTTAGAGGCTACTCTAAGGCCGAATTGCTTTGCAATAGCGTGAAGCTGTGCAACAGTAATCATGGTGTATATCACTGTGGAGGCCTGTCTCTAAATGCGCATTGACCCTATTATGTGTGGTGATCACAAGGCGATCAGTACCTCGGAAAACATGTGGGTGGTCCATCATGTCGATGTGATACCGACGGAGAGTATGTGTTTGTATGAGATGTGGTCGAGCTGATGTGATACGTGGGAGTATCGCGTGCATTAAGAGGTTGCTGGGCGAGGGATCGCTGCATTTCTTGTTCCCACTCTTTTTCCAACTCAATAGCAGCATCCACATCACGTTTCTAAATAATTCATATACTTGAAGAGTTTGCCCATCGCTATCACCATCATCGGATAACTACCGCCACACGTAAGGCATTTTAGTAGAAATGACAGGCGGAATGTTGGGATCCCTGAGCTTCTCCATTTCTCAAGATTTCGATCTGTATAGTTGCCCATATCACGCAATGGCCCGGGTACTTTTTCTCATCGTGTCGCATAGCCCACATCATGCATGCATGTCCATAGCTCTTCAGGCCAGCCCATTGTGTGTAATATTGTTTGTAGATGAGCGTTTACACGTAGTTGAGTACACATAATGTATGGTTGTGCATTCACACATAATTTATGATGCCAGTATACCATTATGGATGCGATGTCTAATTAGGTGTTAAAGCATATCAGCTACTATTCTTGACTTTGGCCCAGTCTAGGGTCTGTGGTCTGCAATCATGGGTTTTATGTGGTCAGTCAATGGCTGTGCGAGTTGGTCTTGACATGATATCTTACGGGTAAAGTGTAATAGTAGACATGTTTACCTTTTGCTAATAACACATAACGAGATTTGAACCTGTGATTTTACTATTTGCTAATAACACATAACGAAGTGTGTAATACAATGCATTAACTATCTCGGCCATGTAGGCGGTAATAAATATAGCTGATAAGTTATGTGTGTTGCTGTGTTGCTGCACTATCAGTCTCGACTCACTCTAGATCTTGACGTCACTTCGAGATAACACGTAACAGCGATTTCACAACTCAGGCTCAGAGATAAAGTTACTAAGAGTCGAGATCTTAACGGTGTCATGGTAGGTCTATCAATAGAGCAACAGAGTCGTCAAATTGCATAGCGGTCGCAGACTGGGGCTCAAATTCGCTCAAAAGACTAGGTAAGACTAGGGCCTGGGTAGGCCCACCGCGACACCCTCCAGTGCGGGGTCAAGGCACCACCAGGCGGCTTGAATAGATAGGTAGGATAGGTAGGATAGGTAGATAGGTACAAAAGAGATCGGTAGGATCGGTGGGATAGGAACAAATGATAGGTAGGATAGGTTACAAAAAAACCAAAAACAAAGAAAAACACGGATAGAAAAACCTCCTCAGGATACCGGTCAGAATAGAGAGAGGCCGGCCACAGGCTAGTATCCTGAGGAGGTTCTCCCAGACACGTTGTGTCCGCATGGGAGTTTTATATTCGCCACCGCCATCCATGTCCGGGAGAACACCATCTAGAGGCACACACCAACCACGATCACCTGTCTCAAATTCCTATGCCCCAGGGATTGAGAGGGCGGTGGGGGCCACGGATCGGCGAATGGCTGCCAATTGAGGGCGGTGGTATCATTTTGACTAGTAGTAGGGTCGAAGTCAAAATGATACTACCTCCCTCAACTGGCAGCCGTTCGGCGATCCGTGGTGGCCCCCGCGGCCCTCTCAATCCCTGGGGGCAGAGCTCCAATCTCCAACTAGAGGCATACACCAACCACATGTCTCAACAAACCTATGTCCCAGGGATTAAGATGGCGGTGGTGGACACGGATCGCTGAACGGCTGCCAGTTGAGGGCGGTGGTATCATATTGACTCCGACCCTACTACGTAGGGCGGATCGATCCCTGCACTCTCTGAATCTCAATTTCCTATGGCAGCAAAACGCCCAGTCAAATTCGTTTCAAATATTCAACAGCATGTTTATCAAATTGTAAGGGCATACACTTCGTACAACAGCGCTTACTTAGCCGCGATAAATTAAGTGTTCATGACGAACTTATTTATGTCATTCATAACATAATTGATTATGACGTGATCATACATGTCACGTTAGTTGATTATGACGTCATATAAATGATGGATGAACTTGAATCCTCAATTGTGTTAAAATTCAGTTTGTTGTATTTTTCCGATGTTGGAAACAATCAGATCTAGACTCATGACCTGACTGGTGAAGACCAACAGTAATATGAACATTCTACAGAACGGCTGTTTAATACAGTATTCCAAACACCCGTAGGATCACCACAAGGAAATTGCTAATCACGTGCGCTCGTCACCTGTTCCGTCGCTGCATCTCTATTATATGCACATTCAACAGGACCAACACCCCTCCAAACTGAGAGCTGTGTATGTCAAAACCATCCAAACTGAGCGCTATGCAAATCAAAACCTTCCAAACAGAGCTATACATGTCAACCCCCTCCAAACCGAGAGCTATGCATGTCAAAAACCCACAAAACTAAGAGCTATGCATGTCAAAAACCCTCCAACTGAGAGCTATACATGCCAAAAACTCTCCAACCTGAGAGCAGTGCGTGTCAAAAACTCTCCAAACTGAGGGCTATACATGCCAAAACTCTCCAAACGGAGAGCTATACATATCAACACTCCTCCAAACTGGGAGCTATACATACCAAAATCACCTCCAAACTGAGAGCTATACATGTCAACAACCCTCTAAACTGAGAACTATGCATGTCAAAACCCTCCAAACTGAGAACTATACATGTCAAACCCCTCCCAACTGAGAACTATACATGCCAAAAACTCTCCAAACTGAGAGCAATACATGTCAAAAACTCTCAACCTGAGAGCTATACATGTCAAAAAGTCTCCAAACTGACAGCTATATATGCCAAAAACTTTCCAACCTGAGAGCTGTGCGTGTAAAAAACTCTCCAAACAGAGGTATACATGTCCAAACACCTCCGAACTGAGAGGTATACATGTCCAAACACCTCCGAACTGAGAGCTATACATGTCAACACCCCTCCAAACTGAGAACTATACATGCCAAAACCCTCCAAACTGAGAGATATGCATGTCAAAACCCTCCAAACTGAGAGCTATGCATGTCAAAAACCCTACAAACTTAGAGCTATACATGCCAAAACCCCTCCAAACTGAGAGCTATGCATGTCAAAACCCTACAAACAGAGAGCTATACATGTCAACACCGTCCAAACTGAGAGCTATGCATGTCAAAACCCTCCAAACTGAGAGCCATACATGCCAACACCCCTCCAAACTGAGAGCTATGCGTGTCAACCCCCAGCACATCCCACCCCCACACACCACCGAGAGCTATGCATGTCTTTGTGATGGAATAGTTAGATGATGGTCATTATATCCGATGAAGAAATGAGCCCTCTGATGGACTGATTTCAATAACTGGAAATAAGTCACACATCTCTTAATGAATAAAGCCACACCCGAGTTCATGGATGCATATTTGTGTTGCACAACAGAGGCGGGTGGTGAAGGTATCCTCCTTTTTGAGGAGAAGAAGTCGCGGAAGAATCTTGAATTCACTCCTCTGTGGTTCAACCAACATATCCAAGCCAGATAACAGGTAACGTCTGGAAACCCTAGTTTAAGGTAAGTTACTTTGCTGCATTACAACTTGGGCCGAATAGAAATAGTAAATGATGAGGTACATACGCACGTACCCACACACGCAAACCGCGCGTGCATATGTACTCGGAGACCGAGATGTAATACCCTCTTCCCCTTACATACCGAGGATAAAACATGTAATTTGTGTTAATCTGGCTAATTGGGCGGTCGGTGTACTGACATGCGTTGCTGTTATCTTGAAGCAACGCGATGAGGAAATATTGAGAACACATGAATAATATAATCCTCTAAATGTATATCATTTAATTATCTTATTCTCAGGCATCTTAATGTGAATGTGCGCCTTTATTTTTCTAAATATTTCCTATTGTTTCGTAATAAGTTTCTTGCCACATATTCGCCATACTATGGTTTACATGACTTTGACAGTGTGTCACAAGCTCTCTTAAATGGGAGTATAGCATCACTAAATGTGGGACATTATGAGAGTTGGTCACATTAGAGAGGTCGAATCCTATTGGACAATCGTGATTTATTCATACTGTAACTGAGGCTATGTAAGAAGGTGCTCTCTTAACCACATGTCTTAAGGAACAACCCTTAGCTGAACAGAAACACCTCCTGATCTACCACGAATAGATGTGGTTAGATTAGTCAAGGCAAGGCCGGGAAATAATTTAATTAGGGAAAGCTAACCCACCAACATTACACCCCTCGTGTGTTAACTTAACTCCTTAGTGGTCAATAAGTAAAAAACGGACTATGTAGTGAGCTTAAGGCATATCCATCATATCATCCAAGAGAATATGATTTTTGAAAAATGTACCACTGGAATGAATGGCTCGGTAACCGAGCAAGTCACTCTAGTTTTACATTTTCAAAGATTGTCTTCTCTGAGCCGACAAATAGATACTAGAAAAGAAAGAAATGGGCTTTCTTGACCATTTTCAGTGTCAAGCCGGTCAAAAAGCAGCGCCTGTAGTGATCTTCAGGAATGCCTAATTGCACGACAACAGAAAGTAACTTCTTTTCCTGAAGATATTAATTTCGTGACCTGAGACCCAACGTACTTATTGGTCATCTAGTATAATTTCATCATTTCCCGCGTGCCTTCACGAACCCGGACTGAAATATAAAAACTGGTTATTACTAATTGTAATAGATTGCGTATGTGCCTGCACATTTAGGCCAGTGAATGAAACGCGAGGGCTCCGTGGGCAGAAATGCTGGGCATGCTTCTTTGCTGATTGCTTGAGGGGTGCTAGTAGCAAAGTACATATCTTTGCTGATTGCTTGAGGGGTGCTAGTAGCAAAGTACATATCTGCTGATGACATCTGTTTTTCTGTAATGAATTTTGGAATTCCCTCATTGATCTTTTGATAGTGTAAGGAACACAAACTTGATGAGGAATTTAATAAATGAAATATATGTTTGCTTTAGAAAGGTCCGATTTGTTAGCCAGTTTTTTGTTCCTATCATGGGCACGGCCTTTGTTATTAAGTTGTTTGCTCTATTTCTGATTAACACAGTTCCTCTTGACTTGCCAAGGTCAAATTTATGTCGTAATATACACCGTGAGCCATATTAAGTACCTTGAGAGCATTATCATCTGGGCATTGAGACGTCGATATCAATATGACCATAAATCATCTGGAAGCTAATTAAAAGCCATGTAAATAGAATGGTAAAAATAAATGTCAAGAAACTCGAAATCACAGTAGTATGTAAATATGGAAATTATGGAAGGGACTTGGCTTACTGTTGAGAGTGTAAGACAAATCAATTTCAGTTCAACTGCACATTACAAACGCGCAAGGAACACTATAATCCATCCATTGCCTTGGGAACACATTTATTCTAATATTTTATGAGGTGTTTCAGCATGGCGATATTACATACCCAATGACGAGCAAGTTGGTCAAATGTCAGCCCGGGGAGGGGTGAGTCTGAAGTTTTTGTTACTATCCACTGGTGGTATTGGATTCTGTCCTAAATGTATGAAGAGAAATCAACCGAATTTCTTATGTATTTGTCCTAAATATATTAGATAATTACATTTTGGAACATTACATTAGGGGACATCGTTATTGATTGCACTTACAATACAGACATACCAATGTGGTGGCTAAATGATGGCACATTGTCTCCACACTGATGTATGGTTGGTTACAGTCATACACGCGTCAAAAACACCAGTACTCTTATATAATTCGTTAAATGGCGATTGTAGACATAAATCTGAAAACATGGAGAAACTAAGTTCAATCGCCTGCTCGCCTAAATCAAATCAATTTCACTCCTTACATTATTTAATTACGACACGGAAGTAGTCACTCTACAAGGTCATATGATTGTTTGCATACATCGCCAGTTCATGACATCAATTTTGTTAAGAATGGATCCGAATGCGTTGTGAATTGCAAGCAAATTTGGCAGAAATAACAGAATATTAAGTGACACCATGGCCGAATGACATATAGTAAGATTGACGGTAGCGTTAGTGAGTCATTCAAGATTGGAACAGTCTTTAGTTATCCATTCGTCACCAAAGTTCCAGCCACCACTAAGCACAGAGAGAAGGATGGAAATAGTCAGTCATCCAAACTTGCTGAGTAAGTCATGGAGCATTTTGATAAATGAAATTTATTAACCCTAACCACTTTATCCATCTGTGCTATGACGTCATAATCAACTACGTGACGTGTAGAATAACATCACAACCAATGACGTAATAATGACGTAGATAAGTAGGTCAGGAACGCATAGTTGAAGATGGACTATGCGTTATTGTAAGAATTGTATATCTTTACTATTTAATAAATAATATGTTGAATATTTTGAAACTAATTTGACATAGGCCATGGCAGCAACAGCCTCCATTCAAATTAGTTACAAAATATTCAGCAGCTTACATGTACAGTTTTTAAGAAATTGATAGTTAAGGCATTCGTGGATCGATCAATCCCAACACGGCGAGATGTGGATAGTGATGGTTGAGGCATAGCTAAAAGTAGACAGGCCATTGTCTTGCTCCTAGCAACATCTGCTGGTGTGTATTAACCATTGTCTTGCTCCTATCATACACCTGATGGTGTGTATTAACTATTTTGCTTTATATCTACCTTTGATTAATTTATTTCCTCTTAAACTTTCAAATCAACCAATGATGAATTGTTGTGCAAAATAGACACCATTCGAATACATGTCAAAACAGTGTCAGCCAGCAACACGTTTAGTCAATGTGTCATTAGCATGGAGAGCATGCGCCACATTAATGTATTTTGAGAGCATCTGTACCTTCGGACATCGATACGAAGATGGTCGTACATCATCCGTAAAATAATAAGAACAAAACGTAAATAAGAACATAACCTACATGTCCAAATAAGCTAGAAATGCAAGCAGTGTACGTGATGAGAATCCAACACAATGGAAATAATTGTCTTCTCGCATTCATTCTGTAAACTTAGAGACCGGATAGAATATGTAAGTGACAAGAACATATGTGATCACGGTATCCTTCACTGCCATAGCATTAACCATTAACCATCATTGGTATTTCATAATGTTATAGCTTGAGGTTGAAGAAACCGGGATTAATGCATATCTTTATTCAAAGTGATTTCAGTTCAAATATGCGTGCACAGTAGAATCTTCTATAACCAAAAACCCTCTTTGTGTTGATTCTTCTAGAAACTAAAACTCTCTCTCTAAACTGAATTAGCTATAAATCCAAGACTTCTATAATCCAAACCCTATTAGTCCAGTAAAACTACAAATTAACCTAGAACAAATTGCAACAGAATTTATTTCTTTTCTGCGGCATTCATGGGACTGCCAGGTGTCACATATCAAAAGTCCTCCAAAATCCCTCGATGGGAAAGTGGGTAAATTTGCATATTTAGCTACCGCCATTATCCGAATAATGAAACTTCCCTTACCTGCTTCATTCCGCAAATAAACGAAGGAGAAATGTTGTCTAAGCTCTGAATTTCATGGTCACGGAAGAGAGGAAGCAATTGGCAATATTGCCTTGAACCACTTGTACAAATTCTCCAAACCACAGATTAAATATGGTTGTATGCACAGGGCCGGGGTAATTTTATACAATTATATTTAAAGTAAGTTTAATTTTGTTTTTCACTTTTAAAATTTTATCCAAAATAAATTGCATTTTAATTTTCACTTTTATCTCACAATTTGAATAAATTTCTATACAATTCAATCAGAATATGGACATGGATTTAGATACATGCGTTATTTGTAACCAGAGCCTAGAAAATGGCTCACAAACTGTTAAGCTTCGAGTTAAAGGCTGTGACGGTATTAACAATGCTAGCAGAGCCCGTGAAAGCGATGTCATAGCTGAAGTAGGACAGAGGGTTCATGTAAAATGTCGACGGGAGTTCATTGATCCCAACTTCCTCAATGGTCATCATGTCATTCATCGAAGTGATAGGTATTGGGCAGGGGTATCTACTGATCTGGTTATTGAGCAGGTCCTTATGAGAAGTGTAAAGTCAAGTGGTGGTCTAACACGAGGTCGTGGAATGACAGAACTTCAGCGTCTTGTTTGGTTGTTGTCTATGCCCGCATGTGCAGATGTGTGTAATGCAATGCAAGAGCTCTCTGGGGGTAAACTGTGATTCAAGTGAACAACACAAAGATTCCACACAATCTCGAATAAAGCGTGATATGGATGATACTTACAAAATTCTCAAAATCCTTAGTGAACTGAATCCATTTGGACCAGACCCTTCTCTTAGAGGACTTGTTAGTGGATTGTCTGCACATGAACCAGTCAATGTTGACGATGCTAAAGATATTGGAGAATCAATTATTAATTCGATGTGTGGCCAATGTGTATCAAGCATTTCGTTCCAGAGAAAGAGACAAGCTATTACCTTAGCATCCAAAACATCTCTCAAGATTGATGATGAATGTGTACAAATTGATCCACAACTCCTATTTCAAAGACTCAGTTTAATTGCTACAAATGGATCAAAAGGGAATCCAGCATCTTATTTTTAGTATGAGTTGTGCACTCATCCGCCCGCACTCGTTGATAATTCATCTCTTCCATGGGAAGCAAATAAGCCGGCACTTGCTGATGCATTGTGGAAATTAATTCAAAATGAAGATGCAGTCCTTCCAGATTCTGTCCACTATGTGCTTGATGGAGGAGCTCTATTACACGGTGTTCCATGGCAGCGTGGAGAGACATTTGCAAATGTTTGTCAAAGATATGTAAAATATTGCATAAGCAAATATTGAAAGGCTACAGTAGTTTTTGATGGTTATGACCAAGGCCCAGACATAAAAGATGTAGCACATAAGAGGCGAACTCGTGGATCAGGCGCAACTGTTGTACTGACTCCGCAAACAGTTGTAACTCTGAGTAAGCCTGATTTTCTTAGTAACAAGCAGAACAAACATCAGTTCATATCAATCTTAAGTTCATCTCTCGAACAGGCTGGATGCTTAACGATAAAGGCAAGCGGTGATGCTGATGTCTTAATTACGCAAACGGCTATCTTGGCTTCAAAGTCAACAAATACTGGTCTTGTTGGAGACGATACCGACCTACTGGTGTTGCTTCTATACCATACTGATATGAATGGCTGTCAGCTATTTTTCAGACCAGAGCCAAAGCAAAATACAAAGAAACCCCGACTGTGGAATATCAAAATGGCAAAGGAAAAACTCGGGTTCTGTTTGTGCTCACAGCTGTTATTTATCCATGCTATCCTTGGCTGTGACTCAACATCTAGGCTTTATGGAATTGGAAAATCTGCCTCCCTTAGCACAATCCAGTGCTGCAAAGAACTCTCTCAAATTGCTGAAGTGTTTACAATGAGTAATGCGAATAAAGATGACGTGATAAAAGCAGGTGAAAAGGCAATGCCTATTCTATACAATGGCACTTCAATGGATAGTCTAGTTGCTTTGCGGTACAAGCGATTCAGGGAGAAGGTTGCAAAAAGTTCCAAGTATGTTGAAGCACGAGATTTACCACCAACACCCGCATCCGCAAGGTTTCACAGTCTTCGCGTGTACTACCAAATTCAAGTTTGGAGAGGAGATGCTGGAGATATGGATCCTACAGAATGGGGCTGGAAAGTTCTCAACCACCAAATGCTGCCTGTTAAGACTGACATGCTGGCAGCACCTGAGGATTTACTGTATTCATTTAGATGCAGCTGCAAAACTGGCTGTGAATCAAAGAGATGCACCTGTAGAAAACATGGGCTCAGCTGCACATCCGCCTGCGAAGACTGTAAGGGTCTCAGTTGCTCGAATTCAATAACGCTCATTGAGGAAGATGACTTGGATAATTGATGCAAGATGAAATTAGTAGAAACCAGGTACCTATGGCATACTATTTCATCTTAGCTTAGCTTAGAAACATACAATACCGTGACATAATAAAATATAATATGTATTGTATCAATATCAATGATGGTATTAGGTAAATTCATGCAAGTGGCATAACACAATACATTTAATTTGTGGAGAATATGTCAATCGTATTCATTTATTACTAAAACAGTCCAAAAATACCCAGTCACACATATATTACATACCGGTTTTAAAGAAATAAAGAAAAATGGATTTTTCAGGTGAAATGGCCCAAATCTGGTAATAATTATGCAAATTTTACCCTTTCCCCTATTGGAATTTTGGAGGACTTTTGATATGTTGTACATGATGGCCCCCTATACACTGGGCGAGGTAAAAAAATTATGTTGCAATTTGTTCCGGGTTAAAATATTTTTGGCCTAGATTGACTGGACTATATATAAACCAAGCACTTCTCTAATCCATCTCTGAACCATTTATAAACCGTATCATTTTCTAGGCTTATATGTCAGAGAACATGGGCAATATTCCAACATTGATTTTCCATTATTAAAACAAAAACTGCTTCAAGTGCATCCCATTCTTTCGACCTCGATCCTTTGATTTGCTAGAGTTCTATTGTATTGACTTATGGGTGGCCAAGCATCGCCACGTCATCATACTGATCACATGCTGATATGAGTCCATCTGATTTATTAGCTTCAAAGGTGTCCTTACTAATTACACTAAGCAACTGAATAGCGAAAGATAAAGTATTTGGCGTGTCTGTCAACAATTTAAAGGGTAGCAAATAAATACTAAAATCTGTGGACAATCAAACAATTGCAATAGCATATCCGTTATACTGTTAAGCCAGACGATTCACAGTGATTCCCATTTTGGTGTGCATGCGTTTTGAAATCTCCTTGATGAAATCAAGACATTGTACAGCGAGTGTTCGACCTTCGCACTCTCTAATGGAATGGTCGAACTTGTAACCTGAAACCCTCACCATCCTAGACTTACAAATGCACAAACACATCCATTACACCATGTTGTCAGAGGTTCGTGCTTTCTAGGGAACGAATTACGTAGATAAAATCGTTAAAACGTCATTCTTCGAGCCGCCCTACACTGCTAAAAGGCGATATCAATCTTCTGTGATGCTGTTTCGTCGTACTAAAAGCGCATTTTCAAATATCCCACAGAAACATAAATCAGTATGTAGAAATTTAACCATAGGAGCTTACGATGAGGTGCACATACTTTCGCACATTTCATTTCGGTTAGAGACATATAGGCGACACATCACTGATTACATTGATGGAAATGTGGCTGACATCCATTGCTGTCACGTGGCACACACACTCAGTAGGTATAGTGTGTGCACATACTGGTAAAACTGTTGGGCGTTTGTGTGCTTGACATATGATAACGTATGTTCAATATTGTGTAAATCGTACACTGAATCGTCTATTAGAAGGTGGCCACTAATGACAGGCGTTCATTAATGCAAAGGTACTGATCCAACATATTGTGTTTGCAATAGGCGAATTAGCTGCGTTGTCTCAGACTCTAAGAATAACAAAACAATTAATATACTGGCATACTTCTACTCCAGCTAAACATTGATATGGAACACCATATATATGGCTCCTAAATGTCACCAGTATTCATATATATGTCCAGTGCATATCTCACTTCCGGTCCGTCAGGTCGTGAGCCGACCATTGGTGAGTCCCATGGCAATGAATGACCACATATTATGTGATTGCACACACATAGGTCGAATGTAATGAGAAGGTATCGCCGTGTGATTCTTGTTAGGATAGAATGCCATGGTCTGACATGAGATGCAATTGGGGTATGATTCCAATCTTATTCTTGTGGATGTGTAATATACCCAGCTACCATTCTAATGAGAAAGCATTAATTGAGTGATCATGAATGGAATATGTCCAAATATGTCTAGTGTGAAGCACCTTTAGAATCCTCCTACGCTAAATCGTATCTACTACAAAACTGTGTTCAATGATAGGTTTTAAGATTGCATGGATTTAATCAATTTTACTTTAAACAGTAGCTATGCTGTCTTCTAAAACATGATTGTTTTGCTAAAGGTGTTATGTGAGTACATTATACGCATGTCTTGCACACAAATGTCTATGAAGATGATGATGGCGACGAAGACTACGACGATGGTGACGACCACAACTGCTAAACCAAACACAGAGACGACTACGACGGCCACGACGGCGACGAAGAACGACGACGGTGATAACGACGACGACACTGACGAGAGAAGAGAACGATTACGGTGATAATAATTGCCATGATGATCATGATGATGATGTAAGATAAAAAGACTAATGCATACATCGATCCAGGTTTACGCACACGGGATTGGTTATTAATTTATTTTTTGTGTCCACTAAGTGGTGTTCATCATTCCATGGCACCTGATCGTGTCCACTAAGTGGTGTTCACCATTCCATGGCACCTGATCGTGTCCACTAAGTGGTCTTCATCATTCCATGGCACCTGATCTTGTCCACTAAGTGGTATTCATCATTCCATGACACCTGGTCGTGTCCCCTAAGTGGTCTTCATCATTCCAATGCACCTGATCTTGTCCTCTAAGTAGTCTTTATCATGCCATGGCACCTGATCTTGTCCACTAAGTGGTGTTCATCATTCCATGGCACCTGATCGAATCCACTAAGTGGTGTTCATCATTCCATGCCACCTGATCGTGTCCACTAAGTGGTCTTCATCATTCCATGGCACCTGATCTTGTCCACTAAGTAGTCTTCATCATGTCATGGCACCTGCTCTTGTCCACTAAGTGGTGTTCATCATTCCATGGCACCTGATCGTATCCACTAATTGGTGTTCATCATTCCATGGCACCTGATTGTGTCCACTTAGTGGTCTTCATCATTCCATGGCACCTGATCGTGTCCACTAAGTGGTGTTCATCATTCCATGGCACCTGATCGTATAAGACAGACCATTGATTGAGAGAAATGAAAAATAATTAAGAAACATCAAATAGTAATTCTTATAGGAAATGGCGTATCCTGAATATTTGATCAACACATACACCATATTTTATAACATCACCGAAGTTCCGCTGACGCTGTATTACCATCCACACATTCTATGACATCTATTCAGCTGTGATGAATTGCTTCCAGTAGGCCTACACGATTACCATGAAGCATTAATTGTTGACTTCTCTCATTCCGTCCTTAGGGAAATGACTGCTCCCTTTTTACGCCAGCTAACGCTGAATTACTCGATCATTGCATCATATTAGCAGTCATCAATTGAGTGGCAGCATCAGCCTATTTCTTTGATGATGAGGGGAAGGGTCATGTATAACGAAAGGTCACTGATGGAAAATGCGTGATAATAATAAATGAGAGAAGACAATGAGGAAGGAAAAGCGGGAAACGATGAAGACCGAGAATAAAAAGAAGACAAGAGCAGAGAGAGAGAGAGAGAGAGAGAGAGAGAGAGAGAGAGAGAGAGAGAGAGAGAGAGAGAGAGAGAGAGAGAGAGAGAGAGAGAGAGAATAACATGATCACATGTGCATACGTATTGAGAAAACAGCAGAAAACAGTGGAGGATTTGAATAAAGGAATGCACGCAATGTAATGTTTATTGTCCATTAGGTTGCCGGTTTCATGTACATAACAATATTTATGCCTCACTTCCTATTAATCATTGATTGTGCAATGTCATTTTTAATACCACCCCCCCATAGCTTTCATATACATGACATAGCACACCTCTGACAGTCTCAGATCCCCATATCTCTGATATACACGACATAGCACACTTGTAACAGTCTCAGATGTCACCTCATATCTCTGATATACAAGACAGAGCACATCTCTGACAGTCTCAGATGTACCCCCATATCTCTGATATACACAACATAGCACACTTGTGACAGTCTCAGATGTCACCTCATATCTCTGATATACAAGACATAGCACATCTCTGACAGTCTCTGGTATAACCCCATATCTCTGATATACAAGACATAGCACATCTCTGACAGTCTCAGATGTACCCCCATATCTCTGATATACACGACATAGCACACTTGTGACAGTCCCAGATGTCACCCCATATTTCTGATATACAAGACATAGCACATCTCTGACAGTCTCAGGTATAACCCCACATCTCTGATATACATTACATAGCACACTTGTGACAGTCTCAGATGTCACCCAATATCTCTGATATACAAGACATAGCACATCTCTGACAGTATCAGGTGTGGCCCCATATCTGTGATATACAGGACATAGCACATCTCTGAGAGTCAGATGCAACCCAATATCTCTGATATACAAAACATATCATCCTCTGACAATCTCAGATGTCACCCCATATCTCTGATATAAACGACATAGCACATCTCTGAGATTCTCAGATGTAACAGATATCTCTGATATACATGACATAGCACATCTCTGACAGTCTCAGATATAATCCCATATCTCTGATATATAAGACATAGTACACCTCTGACAGTGTCAGATGTAACCCAAATCCCTGATATACATGACATAGCACATCTCTGACAGTCTCAGATATAACCCCCCAACTCTGATATATAAGACATAGAACACCTATGACAGTCTTAGATGTAATCCATATTCCTGATATATAAGACATAGCATCCTCGGACAGTCTCAGATGTCACCCCATATCACTGATATACATGACATAGCACATCTCTGACAGTCTCAGAAGTAACCCATATCCCTGATATATATGACATAGCACATCTCTAACAGTCTCACATATAACCACATACCCCTGATATACATGACATAGCACATCTCGGACAGTCTCAGATATAACCCCATATCTCTGATATATAAGACATAGCACACCTCTGCCATTCTAGGATGTAACCCATGTCCCTGATATATAAGACATAGCATCCTCTGACAGTCTCAGATGTAAACCCATATCTCTGATATACAAAACATAGCATCCTCTGACAATCTCAGATGTCACCCCATATCTCTGAGATAAACGACATATCACACCTCTGACAATCGCAGATATGACCCCCATATCTCTGATATACAAGACATACCAGACCTCTGACAGTCTCAGATGTCAGCCGATATCTCTGATATACACGACATGGTGCAACATTGACTGATTAAGTTGATCACGATGTGACTGAAAATGTTTCCTGTTACACTCAATGACTTGCAATGAAACTGGAAGGTGGCTTATTGAAGTAGTTTGAAAACGCTTTGATGCAATGTTGGCATAACAATTGTCACGCATAATCTGTAAAACGGGTAGTAAATCAGAACAAGAAACAAATGGCCAAAGTAGCATACTGATGTCACTTGGGTGCGTGATGAGAATGCACCACTGAGTGATAAAATCCATTTTCTACAGACACATTGTAGAAGGAAAGGATAGGAAGGACAATCATTCATGTTGTCGTTGTTGTATTCAAATTCTATGAGTCGAAACAATATTAGCCATGGATAGAATGCTGTATTTCATAGCCTGACGAGGAGAAACGAACGAGTATAAATAGGTTCATGGTGCTGGAAACATTATAATGTATGGTTTCATGCTAAGCGGGATGTGGAAGCATTATAATGCCTGGTTTCATGTTAAGCGGGAGGTGGAAGCATTATAATGCATGGTCCGGTGTTAGGCGGGATGTGGAAGCATTATAATGCATGGACTGATATTAGGCGGGGTGTGGACTCATTATAATACATGGTTCAATGTTAGGCGGGATGTGGAAGCATTACAATGCATGGTTTGATGTTAGGCGGGATGTGGACGCATTAGAATGCATGGTTTGATGGTAGGCGGGATGTGGAAGCATTATAATGCATGGACTGATATTAGGCGGGGTGTGGACTCATTATAATACATGGTTCAATGTTAGGCGGGATGTGGAAGCATTACAATGCATGGTTTGATGTTAGGCGGGATGTGGACGCATTAGAATGCATGGTTTGATGGTAGGCGGGATGTGGAAGCATTACAATGCATGGTTTGATGTTAAGCGGGATGTGGACACATTATAATGCATGGTTTGATGTTAAGCGGGATGTGGAAGAATTGTAATGCATGGTCTGGTGTTAGGCGGGATGTGGACGCATTATAACGCATGGTTTGATGTTAGGCGGTATGTGGAAGCATTATAATGTCTGGTTTGATGTTAGGTGGGATGTGGAAGCATTAGAATGCATGGTTTGATGGTAGGCGGGATGTGGAAGCATTACAATGCATGGTTTGATGTTAAGCGGGATGTGGACACATTATAATGCATGGTTTGATGTTAAGCGGGATGTGGAAGAATTGTAATGCATGGTCTGGTGTTAGGCGGGATGTGGACGCATTATAACGCATGGTTTGATGTTAGGCGGTATGTGGAAGCATTATAATGTCTGGTTTGATGTTAGGTGGGATGTGGAAGCATTATAATGCATGGTTTGATGTTAAGCAGGATGTGGAAGAATTATAATGCATGGTTTGATGTTAGGCGGGAAGTGGACGCATTACAATGCATGGTTTGATGTTAGGCGGGATGTGGAAGCATTATAATGCCTGGTTTGATGTTAGGCGGGATGTGGACGCATTACAATGCATGGTTTGATGGTAGGCCGGAAGTTGAAGCATTACAATGCATGGTTTGATGTTAGGCGGGATGTGGACGCATTAGAATGCATGGTTTGATGTTAGGCGGTATGTGGACGCATTATAATGCATGGTTTGATGTTAGGTGGGATGTGGAAGCATTATAATGCCTGGTTTGATGTTAGGCGGGATGTGGACGCATTACAATGCATGGTTTGATGGTAGGCGGGAAGTTGAAGCATTACAATGCATGGTTTGATGTTAGGCGGGATGTGGACGCATTAGAATGCATGGTTTGATGTTAGGCGGTATGTGGACGCATTATAATGCATGGTTTGATGTTAGGTGGGATGTGGAAGCATTATAATGCATGGTTTGATGTTAAGCGGGATGTGGAAGAATTATAATGCATGGTCTGGTGTTAGACGGGATGTGGACGCATTATAATGCATGGTTTGATGTTAGGCGGGATGTGGAAGCATTATAATGCATGGTTTGATGTTAGGCGGGGTGTGGACGCATTATGATACATGGTTCAATGTTAGGCGGGATGTGGAAGCATTACTCTGCATGGTTTGATGTTAGGCGGGATGTGGACGCATTACAACGCATGGTTTGATGGTAGGCGGGAAGTTGAAGCATTACAATGCATGGTTTGATGTTAGGCGGGATGTGGACGCATTATAATGCATGGTTTGATGTTAAGCGGGATGTGGAAGAATTATAATGCATGGTCTGGTGTTAGGCGGGATGTGGACGCATTATAATACATGGTTCAATGTTAGGCGGGTTGTGGAAGCATTATAATGCATGGCTTAATGTTAGGCGGGATGTGGACGCATTACAATGCATGGTTTGATGGTAGGCGGGATGTGGAAGCATTACAATGCATGGTTTGATGTTAGGCGGGATGTGGAAGCATTATAATGCCGGGTTTGATGTTAGACGGGATGCGGAAGCATTACAATGCATGGTTTGATGTTAGGCGGGCTGTGTGTGATCAGGGTTGTGATGAAGACGAAGATAAATAACGGTTGCTAATCATTTTATGATGATAATGAAGATGATGATGATGATGGTGATGATAATGGTGGTGGTGGTGGTGGTCGTAGTAGTGATTGTAGTGGTGTTGGTGATGGTGTTGATGATGATGATGATGGTGGTGATGATGATGATGATAGCGATGGTGATGATGATGATGACGACGACGGTGGCGGCGGCGGTGATGGTGGTTATATAAGTAAACGCACTGGCTCAGGATCTCCCAAGTTTGGGAGATATTTTTTATTTATTTTATTGTCTGAGATTTGCTATGTTTGTTTTATAGAGGCGGTATGGCCTATAAAATATGAGTAATATATAGCATTCATTCTGAGTTTTTTTTTTAAGAGTTAATTTCGATTTAACCAAGATGTCATGTAGATTGGAGTTTTTCGTAAAGGCTATCACTGGACGCAAATTGAGAGGTTCTTTCATTTTATCCTGCAATTTATGATATTCATCCTTCAAAATTTCAGAAATTTCAACATTTTTTCGATTGTCTGTTAAACCGAGGGGAATAATTTCACATTGATCAGCAAGACCAGGGTTCACGTTTATGCCTTTCGGCCATTTTGTTTTCAGTTGCTTAATCCAAAATGATTCTCGAAGTTTTCTTTGTTTATCCGTTTCTTCGGCCGTAGCAGAAAGAGGAAGTTGCTCAATAGGCATAATTTCAAAGTGTCTATCGACAGAATGACCAGGACTATTGAAATATTGAGCTACGTTGGTGTCCTCGTCGTGTCTAATATCGCAAAGGTGTCTAGTAACTCGCCATCTTAAAGGGCATTTTGTTTGACCGACATACTGCTTTTGGCATAATATGCAAGATATTAAATAGATAACATTTTTAGAATCACAATCTAAATTAGACTGAAGTTGGAATTTGCGTTTGTTCTGATAACTGACAAATGTTTTCTGATTAGGTAGATGGAGCTCTAATTTACACCTCTTCTTTCCACATTTCTGAGATTGTCCTACGCCTATAATCGGACGATTGGACGTATTTTGGTAGGCTTTTGATCGGCAGCCTTATCAGTAATAGTTTCCAAATAATGCAAAGTTTCGGACTTTATCTTGCGCAAAAATCGTGTTGAATATACCCTCGGTTTGAGGGCTTTAAATGAGGTGGAACATGCAGATTCAAAATTCTTTCTATCACTAGCATTTCGCTGAAATCGGATACT
>CM067360.1:11602927-11712927 GCA_034401795.1 Chaetoderma sp. LZ-2023a | reverse complement strand
CCAACCCCACCTCTCACCACCACCACCATCACCACCGCCACCACAAGCACCTCACCCACCACCTCCACCACCAACGCCAACACCAACACATGAACCAAACTGCTACACCAAAAATTACTGTAAACATAATAATATGAAAACTACGTGTTAAGCTGGAAGACATAGCACCCACACCGCCTTCACCTAGGCCCCAGCCCACTCCACACGCCCATGGATGCGTCTCCATTAAATTTAGCATCCTACAAGTAATACTGAAAACCACGAACAGTCATAAATCCGGTGTGTATCTACGCTGTACCTGTTTTATACGAGTATCTACTATCTACCTGTAAGATTGCAAACTAGCCGTCTTGTCTGTTGTAATTGCCCTGTTATTACATGTGAAATGTGTAAGGTGTCTGCCAGAATTATAAGTTATAAACTGTGTAATAAGACATAAATATATATTAGCAAATATAAAACTTTTACTTTGACTTTGACTTTATAGGAATTTCGGATCCTGAATATTTGATCGACACCTACATAATGTGTTCTTACGACACTGACGGCTGCTGAATTATCACACGCAGATCGTGGGACATGTATTCAACTGAGATGAATTCCCTCCATTACACGCTGCACATTTACTGGATCGGACCATGACGTATTAATTGTTGAATTTTCAGCATCCATAAATAATTGGCCTATCTAGTTTTAGCTATGTCCCGTCCATATCTAGCTAAGCTGCACCCACACCTCGCCCGTGTTGGACTCGATCGATCCCTCAACTCCTTGACTATCAATTTCCAGAAATATATACAAGTAAGCTGTTACATATTTTGAAACTATTTTGACTGGGTGCGGTTGTTGCCATTGACAGAACCTAGTAAAATGATCCGTTAATATCAGTTAATCATCTTTGCTGTCTCAATTGGTATAGTAATATGTGTCCACTTAGTTATTTCGACGATCAGTGACACATCCACTTAAGATGAATTCCGAATACAGGATAGAGTGTCCATCATAGAGAAAATCTACATTAAATACATACAATCATATAATTTCCACAAGGCCAACACCCCCAACCCCAACCCCACCAACGACACCACCCCAATCCTCCCAGTATCAATACTGCGTATGCCGCTAGAGATGAAATATGTCGACGACGTGGACTTCATAGACGAGGAAAAAAACCGCTTGACGAACTTCTACCAATGCCTACAGGAAAATAAAAAATTTAGAATCTCTTTTTGAATGAATCCAAAACAGCGTTCACCCACATATGCCTATATACAAAGCATGAAACTAACGAAAATGGCAATCCACTTCGTAGCGGCGAACCATGGAGGAAAGGTAAACTCCTGGGCTCACTGCTTTGCAGTACTGCTGACATTGCTGCACGCTGCGTCATGGGGAACATCGCTTTTCAGTCCTTCTGGAAGCCATGGATTCGTAGATCAAAGATGCCCTTGATAAAAAGACTAGGTCTATACAATGCAACCTGCGTGGACTTGATGCTGTATAACTGTAACAGCTGGGCAGCCCAAAGGCAGTTCTAGGCAAACGTGATGCCTGCCACCGCAAACACCTACGCACCATCAGTGGACACAGATGCCCAGATACCATAATGTCCAATCATATACTATACAAGATGTGTAATACGTCGCCGTTGTCTGTAAAAGTCTCCCAGCAAAGATGGTCCATCTTTGGTCAATGTGCTAAGGATGCCAGAAGACACACCCGCAGAGCGAGCCTTGGAATTTGCCCTACACAGAGCCAGTAAATACAAAGCCAGGAGAAGACGTCATTGCGTAAATCTGCTAAGCGTGATACAGGGTGACCTCGAGAAAGCACAACTCGGTACACTCAAGTCAAGAATGGACCTGAGGAAGCTAAGGATTTCGGCTGAGGGCAGGACACAGTTGGCCAAAGCGAAGAAGAACTGTGTGCAGCTGTATGATGTTTCCGCTACTACAGCCGCAGAATACAGTAATCACACACACAATGATATAATAACATTCTTCAATGTGTCCGGTGATCGGAATGACGGCAATTTTTAAGATACCTGAATTAAGAAGAGGTATTTGGTTTAACAACATTTATTTTGCTGTTATTAAAGTGGGAGAACTGTAAGATATTTCTTATTGGTGTGTCTCCCGCTTGCAAACACATACAATTAATTTTCCAAATTAAGAGGCAGTTTACATAATAGAAAACATAAGTTTGTAATAATAATAGCAATGGTAATAGTATTAGATATTGATTAGATTGGGATAAGTATTTTTAGAAAGTAGATAGAGCAGAATTGGAGTTACAAGAGAGAGGTTGGTCAGAAAGTATAATGCAGATTTAGGAGGGTGGCTTTCACTCATGCTTGTTCGTACCAGCTTTCCTTAGACAACGTGCATAGTGGGCCAAGGCTACATGATTAACCCGCCTGTGTCAGCTTAACACTCTGAAGGCCAACCCTGTCATGATGGCCAATATAGTGGTGTTTGGGTATGCTTAATTGAAGCGAGTCATTCCAATGGCCTCGAAAATAGTCATCTCTCGGCCTAAACATGGGCGCTGGGTAAGAATAAGGTATTTGGATTTTCTTGACAATCAACCCGTTAACCGTCAGGCTGGCCAAACGAACTCTTCATAAAGCTATTTTCATAAATTCAAGTGGGCGAATGTGTATGTTCACACCAAATGCGTGAAAATAAAACTGTCAAACTTGTATACCCCTAGGGGCCTAAACCGCGTATATAAATGTAATGAAACAAAGTAAATCACAACATATGACAGTTCCACCTCGCATAAATCAATACAACTGTTTTAGATGTCAAGTTGCATTATGAACGTGTGTCTCCAATTAAACTTCAAAACTGTAAAATTATAATATTCCATAGAAAATCAAATCATCACATGATAAGATCTACTCGCCTCCCAAAATCCAGGGACGCAACCTAAGCTTAAAAAAGTACACAATTCAACAATTCCACCTTAAAGTACATTGATGCGAATATGCACCCCCAATCTTACACAAAGGGCATTCCCTTGGCCAGCAAACGGTCAATCTCTGAGTGGAAAGTTCAATCTCTGTAAAATCTTGACCATTAATGGGCTAATTTATATGATCCGCATTGTAAGCGACTGGAGGTGCTAATGACACAGGACGGGCTAAGAGCTATTTAAACTGTCCAGCAGCGATAGTGTACCGGCAAACAAGTGAGGAAACTTTGAGATTTATTTCAGCATTGCAATTCTCATTACCATAGAGCAATTGTTAAGACGTCAGTTTATTGGAGGGGATATTCTTTTGAATTAATTCATTGTAAAATGATAATGTTTGGTTGGTGTAGCTTCGATAATAGAGAGCATGGTGATCTGCTGTTTCATCTTGGTAGCCGCAGGGACAACTCGGGGAGTTTTTAAATTGCTGCAGCTGCTCCGTAGATGGCAGCAAGACACGTTGGCAGGATTTTTGGCCCACATAATAGTAATTTTTGGGAGAGAAATTTACATCGAGATTTCGAGAATTCTATGTCACAGATTGCCATGAATAGGACAGGTTGCATAGAAAACATTGCTACTCATTGGCTGAACAACGCGATCGTCTATGTAACTCGACAATGGTCCGGGAAATGTGTTGTTTCGGCATATATATATTACCTTAACTCTGCATCATTTTCCCGGAACAAATTGAATTTATGAGGGTGGTAATAACCCTTTGTTTATATATAATAGACACTAGCGATGTTTGTTAGAGGTTTTGATATCTGTACATATACTACCTTCACGCTGTGTCATTTTCTGTTAGGTAAGATAATATACTAAGAACGAGGGCCGTTATAATCTCGCCTTTCTATACAATTGACAAAATTAATGATGTTCATGGACACCCATGCATAGGCCATTCAGTGTGTTATTTATATTTTGTCACAATATCTTCCCCAGTTCAGCCAAATTGAATAGATTAACTACTCATTTATTACTGGACTACCGCTTTAGTAATGTGGAAAGAACGGACAGAACATTCGTTAGAGCATTACACAGTGGAAACAAGGTGACAAATAAATGACAACTCAGTAATTAGTTCAAGCTTAGTTTATTAACCAAATCATTTAATGAACAAAGGGTGAAGCATTTGACAATTTAATTGTGCGAGGCAGAATGAATTATAACACTACTCTTGTGTTCTGACAAACGAAGCTGTTCATTAATTGTGCCATTAATCATTATGGAAGGCTATATTGGGTTTTAAATATCGCCATTGGCCTGGTACACCATTATTTAATATATGACTGACTGGTGGAGTAGCTTACATACTGAGATGGAGAAGAGGGAGAGAGTGAGAGAGAGAAGATGGAGAAGAGGGAGAGAGAGGACGAGAGCCAAATAGAGATGTAGGGGAGTGATAGAGGGAGATAGACAGAGGGGGCATAGATAGAAAGATGTAGAGATGATACAAGGGATGGGAAAGGGAGACGAGAGAGAGAGAGAGAGAGAGAGAAGAGAGAGAGAGAGAGAGAGAGAGAGAGAGAGAGAGAGAGAGAGAGAGAGAGAGAGAGAGCGAGAGGCAGACAGAGAGAGAGAGAGAGAGAGAAAGAGAGAGAGAGAGAGAGAGAGATAGAGAGATGATGGAGAAGAGGGAGAGAGGGCGAGAGCCAAAGAGAGATGTAGGGAGTGAGAGAGGGAGAGATACAGAGGGGGCATAGATAGAAAGAGGTAGGGATGGTATACGGGATGGGAAAGGGAGACAGAGAGAGAGAGAGAGAGAGAGAGAGAGAGAGAGAGAGAGAGAGAGAGAGAGAGAGAGAGAGAGAGAGAGAGAGAGAGACTGTGAATACCCCAATCAATGTACAATTATAAAGCCGCTGCAATTATGTATTACTAAACGATTTGAAACCCAAAAGACCTCACACCATTATTTGTAAACATAGCAGAACTTATTGCAATATTATTTAGCATTAAATTTGGTTTTATCCAATTTACTCTGTTTGCGGATCTCATTGAACAGCATTCACACATGTGAGAGTATTGAGCAATCCAACGTCGATTCGTTATGTTAGTTTGTCTTTCATTGCCGGTTATGAAGAGCAATCGTGACTACAGAACACACAACTCATGATACATGACCTTGGCTAAGTGGCATTGTATTTCCTGCTCAGTGTAGGTGGTCCTCTACCCTGCCCTCGTCATTTACTACGGTGTGATTGTACATTGATTTAGATGTCATGCCATAAATGTATACCACCATTCTTTATAGGAATGCATTATTCTGCAAATTTTACCATTTCTTCATTCTTAAGTCACTCTCTAGGTTTCATGAACAATTCCGAGAAACCATTTCAGTACGTAATTTTCCGCTGCCATCGCGGTTAATATAAAAAGACACATTCGCCTTTGTTAACTAGATTACCCCATAGAAAGCTTATAAATTCATGATAAGAAATGTTGTGGTCGATTGATATATGATAATGTGCACAGACAGAGAATATTTTCATAAGAAATCGCGGATAAAACATCAATACAATCCTTCCACAGACGCGTTTGCAAATAACAGATATAATAATAATAATAATACCTCCGAATATCCTGCCACTAATACATAACATGTCAGATTGTATTCTTTATATTCTCAATCTCATTTAACCCTTGCCACTCTGATGTCAACATTCTACTTTCTCATTCCATCAGTAGCAAAGAAGCTGGTGTACATTTTTAAAACGGTTTTGGTGGATGATGTTGCTGTCTATGACAGCACCATCATCCACCAAATTTGTATGAAAGTGAACATCAGTTTAGCTTTTAATTTAATCTGAAAATTTCAAATCTTGACATCAGAGTGGAAAGAGTTAAACGATATACCAATCTGCTGTTGTCCCATGAAATTTACAAATGTGGAATTGCTCACTGCAATACGGGTACAATTTGTATGTAAACAGCCAAATGTGTTAAACATGGAAAGCAAGTAAATTATGTTAATCCTTTGAATCTGAAAGGCCAATACAAAAAGCATGACTAGTCACATAACTATTCTCTAGAAGACCTTTTGCTAACGTGACCTGAAGCTGTTGTTGCCTATGGCAGCAACAAGATCCTGTCAAATTAGTATTGAGGTAACTGTGGTTATCTATCTCGCTCACACCATGTTATTCTTGATTTCTTAAACAGCCAACCATCACCCTATCTGATTATAGCTGGTATACCAGACTGCTGTTGGTACATCAAGTTCACGAGTGTGAAATTACTGCGATACGGCCATATTATAGCTGGTATACCAGACTGTTGGTGGTACATCAAGTTCATAAGTGTGAAATTACTGAAATACAGGTATGTAAATAACCAAATGTGTGCTGCCTACATGTTTGACAGCAACAGGTTCCTGTCAAGTTAGTATTGAGATAACTATATGAATGCCCTAAATTCAGTTCCTGGAATCCTGTGTTCAAGGGGATACGTGAAATGAACATGTATTTGCTTGCAATCTCCTCGCTCTTCTTATCCGGCCTCTTTTTTCAACGATCTCCATTTTTTATTTTTTCACTTTTCTATAGTTATTTTTCCTTTTTTGCTGCTAGTACTGATAAATATATATTATTTGCCACTGAATGTAGCATATATGTATGTAAACCTGCTTCTGCATATTTCTGAATATTGCTGCAACTCATGTTCTCTGCTACAGGTCTGCTCTCTGTCTGTCCCATCTTAGGACTTTTTCACTGAGATGCTCCAACATATGCAACTGAAGCTTGTTACATAGTACTTTAGTATGAGTAGTTACAGATCAAGTTCGCGTTTCACAGGTTTCGTCACAATCTGACAGAGTTATCCCCCTAATTGACATATGAAATATGAAAATATCAGTTTTCCGGACCTTTTTCAGAGATGCTTCGATATATTCGACTGAAACTTGGTACATTGCTTTAGTATGAATACGTACAGATCAAGTTCACGTTTCACAGACATTGCTCATTTATCCCACCAGATAGGGGATACATACAATACTTACAGAATGCTTGTTTTATTATGTCGCCTTTAGCTGTCTACTGAATCACCTTTAGTTGTGGCATAATAAAATAGTTCTTTTCATCACTGATTTATGTGTATGCATGTATATATACCTTGTTGTTTCTTCGAAGTCTACATACCTTTTCTTAACCATTTTCAACATGTTTAATGACATGTTCTATATATTATAGAATCATTTATATCTATAATTACCAAATAATTAATCAACTGTCATATCATTTAAAAAATACCATTTTGAGGCAGATCCTTTTTTTCAGGTAGCCACTTGCGCTAGTGGAAAATGACAACAGGACTGCAGTCTAAAACACTATTGGTAATTTACTTCCCACCCTCCCACATGCCCATTAAGTTTCCCTGTTCATCGTGCAAGAAGCCAGTAAAAAGAAATCAATATGCCATAAAATCTGACCTATGTGATAACTGGATAGATCTAACTTGTTCTAAGCTCACGGTATGTGACTACAAAGCGTTAGAGGATGCAGATGGCCCATGGTGGTGTATTGCATGCAATAGAGAGCTGTTTCCCTTTAATCACTACGATTATCAAGCATACTTCATGTTAAATATCCATGATCTAAGCAGTGATCATGATCACATGAATTATAATCTCCTGCTTGACACAGTCGTTAACACATTTAAACTAAACACATTCTACCAACCAAGTATACCGGATAACGACTATGGCAATGAAGAAGTCAAATTACCATCACCAGACTGCGAATATGTCTTGCCTAAAGAATTCTCAATATTCGATCACTCCTGAGGAACATCGACAAACTAACAACTTTCCTTGACACTATCTCTAATGAATTTAACATTATAGGTATCTCTGAGACATGGCTGAAACTAATCTCACTGGTTAATTTAACTTGTAAATGAGAGAAGACTACAGTGAAACTATATTCATCGACACTACTTCAGATAAAGGAAAAAATAAAGTTGTTGGTGTAATTTATAGACCTCCAGACAAATGCATAGAACCATTAAACGAAATTCTACAATCCATACAAAACCAGATAAAAATTGAATACCTTATGGGTGATTATAACATTGACCTTTTGAAAGAAAACTGTTTCTACAGCCAACATTTCATAAATTTGTTGACCACATTCAGTTTCTACTCATTAATCACGAAACTGACAAGAATTACTGAATACAACGCTACTCTCATCGACAACATCTTCACAAATTGTCTGGCAGATTGTAAAAGCCTTCAGGGAGTTTTCGTTACAGATGTCTCGGACCATCTGCCGATATATTATATTGAACGAAATAAAATGAGGCAAAAAGCCACGAAGAAAGAAATCATAACAAGCAGAGATTTTAGGAAAGAAAATACTGCTGAATTCAAAAGCAAAATGGCCACAATTGATTGGAGCAACATAATCCAATGTGATTCATGTGAAGACGCCTACAACGCTTGCCACGCTTTATGCACAGCCGTCTATGAGCACTGTGTCCCACTCAAAACTGTTAAAAGATTCAAAACTAGTACGACTACACCTTGGCTGATGCGGGGTTTGATCACTGCCTGTCATACGAAAAACAGGCTATACCTAAACTATATCAAATTTCTCCCTAAATTCAATGAAATGCAATTTAAGAAATATCAAAACAAATTAAATCAAATTCTGCGCAATGCAAAACCAAATAACTTCCAAAGTCAATTCACAAAGCATAAAAATGATATAAACAAGACATAAATAAAAACACTGCTGAATAAACGGAACTGTAAAATAGAAGGATCCAAATTTGTATACAACAACAAAGTCATTACTGATAATCAAGAAATTGCTGACAAGTTTAATGAATATTTTATTAACATTGGCCCAGAACTATCCAAGAAATTTAACACCAATGCAAGTCCTAGCATGTGAGATTATCTGCCAGGTAATTATCAATCCTCAATCTTTCTAAACCCTACTGACCCAGAGGAGATCTCAAAGATACTAATGCAAATTAATCCAAACAAATGTGGGGGAATTGATAACTTTAAGTGGGCGGTATTAAAAAATTGCATGCAAGATATAATGACTCTACGAAGTCACATTTGCAACCTATCACTAATACAAGGCATCTTTCCATCACAACTCAAAACTGCATGTGTAACCCCAATTTACAAAGCAAAAGACTCCTCTAACTTCACTCACTATCGGCCAGTCTCAGTACTATCCCTGTTCTGAAAGCTCTTGTGAAGCCTCTATTATAATCAGCTAACCAATTACTTAAATAAAAACTCTATCCTTTACCAGTCACAATACGCTTTTCGGGAAAAACACCCCACAATGCTAGCTATTATAGTTGTGATGGAAAAGATAGTAAATACATTGGACAAAAAAGAACATATTCTTGGAATTTTTATAGATGTATCTAAAGCATTCGATACAATAGACCATGACATCTTAATAGAAGAACTCTCAAACTACTGAATACGAGGCATCGCACTGGACTGGATAAAAAGCTACCTATCCAGTAGAACACCATATGTCCAGTATAATAGAGTCCTATCTAAGATTGGAGAAATAGTCTGTGGTGGTCCTCAGGGTTCAATTCTTGGCCCGCTGTTGTTCTTACTCTATATGAATGACCTACCAAATGTTTGCAAACACATGTCATTAATTCTCTTTGCAGACGATACCAATGCTTTTTGCAGCCATAAAAACATTGATACTTTACACAAAAGCATAAATGAAGAAATAGAAAAAGTAATTCATTAGTTTAAGGTTAACAAATTAGTGCTCAATGTTGCAAAATCAAATTACATCTTATTCACAAATAAAGAATTAGAAGTACTGATCTCCCTAAAATGTATGTAGATAGTCAAGAAATATGCGAGGCACAATTTGCAAAATTCGTAGGTGTCTATGTGGACAATAAACTCATATAGGAGAAACATATACAAATTGTAACGTCAAAGGATGCAAAGAACATTGGTATTATGCATCGACTAAAAGCTACTTACCAAAGCACCTTATAAAATGCTATATAGCACGTTAATATTACCGCAAATCACACACTGCAACACTATTTGGACTAACACGTACTCATCAAAACTAAAAAAATTAAGACACTTCAGAAAAATGCTATAAAGATATTTTCACAACCAACAGTGGGTCAACATGTTTTTAAAACAGAAAAAAATATTGAAGCTTGAAGACATAGGAAAGTTCCAACTATGCTCCATCCTCAGAGACTTCTATAACAATAGTCTACCAACACCATTATTAAACCTCTTCAAGAATAATGAAGACATACACTCACACAAGACACGGTCACGAAAAAATCTGCATACAACCTTCTGCGCACAGACTCCTCGAGACAAACGCCATCAACAAAAGCAATATACCTATGGAACAACACAGACACATACATCCGCACACAGATTATCACCATAAATCATACAAAAAGAACCTCAAGACATTTATTATAGAATCCTACTAACCCTTTAGCTGATGCGTCCTTGACAAAATTCATTGCTTATGATACCCATCTAGTTCTGTTGGGTATTCTGAATTTGGTCTGACTGGAATCATATTGTTAGCTGTGGATGTAAATGAAAGGATGTATGTCTGTATATTTTTATAGTAACCACAGTAATCTATTATTTATATATTTATATTTGTAATGTGCAATTGGTGGATCCTTCGAATCATGTAATTTAATGTTTGTATTGTTCGGCTTCACGGAGTCCTTCGTTTTCGAGGAGTGCGACACACCCTCTATCCGTAAGACACCCTCATGAATACTGATAGCTTCCTCTGGTCCATCAAAGGGACGACGAAGCAGGAGCTTTCCTCCAGTGACCCCAATCCTATGATCCACTGCAACTAGAGTTTTGCCCCATCCTATATAAGTCAGGAATGATGTCCCCTGTTATAAAGCTTCCGGACCGAGCCATCCTTCTTCACAATGGTGGAGAGTGGGGTGACCTCCAGGCCATAACCGCTGGAGGCCTATAGAGTGGCACCCACGCTCGCCACTTACCACCAGGTCCAGTGCGATACCACACCGCATTCTTTTCAAAGACTACCTGCAGCTGTTTTGCCAGTGTCAACACCACACCATCATTTGACATCGGTGGGGCATGCTTCACAGTCAGCTTTAAAACATGAAAGCTGAGATCAGCGTCCAACTTGTTAACATCCTCAACCTTGTCTGCTTCCTGTTCTATCAGGTGGTGGAGGATGAACTTCTTCTTCGGGAAGTCATAGCAGAACACTATTTTGTCCCCATCTCTCTCTCGGCTGGGACGCTTCTTTGAGACATCCTTTAGGTCAGTGAGCGGCTTTACACCATCGCCACCAATGGGTTGGAGGGAGAATGTCTTGGAGTCTGCTCCATATTGGAGGACGAACGACTTGCCATCGGTTTACTTAACCTTGGCAGCATCAACGTCGTACACGTCCACGAGATCGGCTGGACCGGTTGAGTGAGCAAATATAGGCTCCATTATATATATAAATATATATAAATATATAGTGTTTAAACGGAGTGTATGGCCATGCCGATTGTCTGATTGCTACTCCAAAATGGGAAGAATGTCATCAGACCATTTCTAGTTGGTAGACGTGCAGTTCAGTATCACATAGATTGGGTTCTCTTCAAGGCAGCTCAGCATTCCACCATGTATGTACACGCCGATGTGCTAGATCTGCCACCGGGAAGTACCTACCACAGCTCACCGACTGAAGTAGGGTTAGACGTGATAGAATATCTGTCAGGAGCCACCAGCAAACTGTGGAAAGCGATCAGCCCCAACATGTTCACCCACGTAAATCACCTGTTTGACAGCTCTGCCATTAGTCTATGTTCCAGCATGGATGGGCTGTTGGATGCCCAATTAGAGTTCATGCTGATACTGCTTATTGACCTATCCCCATCGTGACGATATCATATCAGACCTATCAGGCATTCGTCGAGATGTTGAAAAAGGAGATAAAGCATCCACACACCTCCGGGATGGCAGATATAGTGGTACAGGAAATGCGTTGTCGACAAGAAGGTGAGCGACTGCAGTGGGTGAGCTGGTATGACCAGAATGCTAGAGAGGCAAGGAGACGAAAGGACTACAACTCTGTCCACGAATGGGAGAGCCTCATCCGGCAGAAGGAGGGCATCGTAGGGCCAAACTTGTATGATTCATGTGATCATATCACGGGTGGTGAGTCTGTAGAGCAGTGGGAGGAGGAGAGGGTGCAGAAGTATAAATCCATGAAATTCCACCAATGGCGGGCGTACTATCAGAGTGACAAGGTGAACCTCCAGATGTCACGGCTGTGCAAGCTACTGGCCCCAGACATGTCGTTCCAACAGATGAATGATGTGTGTTTGAAGGATGTATGCCTTCGCACCAATCAGCTCACACGCTTCGCCAGGCTTTCCAAGATGAATTCCACAATGACTTATCAAAAGATCCGACAGATGATACAGTGCTAGCACAAGTTTAATCCGTACATATATATATATATACCAATGGCTAAATCGGAGTGGCAAAAGCAGCCTGAACTATATCCCACATTAGCACCTGAGGGGGGGGGGGGCGGTACTGTCCACGGTTGGTGACTCCAGCAGATTGATACCATCAGACATAATCTTGTTAATGAGACAGAAAAGTACAGCAGAACATGCAGGCGAAATAAAATGGCCTACAACAGTCTAGCACTCACGACCACAGCTGCGGGTGTGATTGGAGCCAGTGCTGGTGTGGCCGCCATTTCCACCCTCGCTACAGGGGTGGGGGCTATTGTTGCTATCCCACTGGCTGGTGTTACCTTTGCCGCTACTGTCCTGGCCACCGGCTTGGCAGTTGGACTGCGTCAGATCACGAGGAAGCTGGAGAAGCATGCCAAGTATGTGACACTAGAATAGAGCAGTATACAGGCTTTCGACGAGTCTGTCAGCAAAGCTCTCGGGGATGGGCAGATCAGTGATGAAGAGTACCACCATATATTGAAGCTCCAAACTCTGTACCACACAGAGAAACCCAAAGTGCGCCAGCAATACCTCTAACGGAAGCCGCGGTTCTTGGGCTATGGCCGAAATCTTCGTGACCTATGTTTCGGTTTAAGCCGCTATATATAGCAATATATTGTACACCACAACAATGTCTCTGTCACTCACAGACCTAGAGAGCAAAGAGCTAGGTGATCTCGCTCACTTGGGTGAGGCACACCTCGGTTCAGAAGACACTGTTGCCCCTATCTGCTTCCTAGACTTCGATGAGAATGGAGAGCCTCGAGAGATCCGAGGTACCATCCCATCCAGAGATCTCATCGCAAACACTGACATGGTAGGACAATCATCCATCAGCAAGGCCAAGACTGTATACAAGGGGCATCAAAGACAGGGCAGTGATGTGAGGTATGCTCGGAGTCGATGAGGCTGGTGCCATCAAGGTTATGGCGGAGTCCTACGCACATGACCTGGTTAAGGATCTCCTCAAACCACGGAGCCCATTCCATCAAGATGGGGAGAATCTCAAGGTAGGCACCATCGGCCTGAGCCATATCACGGTGGATGGGCAAGCGAATGCAACAGCAAAACGTCAACTACCCGAGGCAAAGAAATCGGGATTATGTGGCCTGCCATTTAAGCCCACATAATAGCATGTCTGCTCGAGCTTTTATCATACGGATACTCGAGGTACTAGACACCGTGGTTACTGACATATATCCTCTGCGTTACCTTCTCAGCTGTTGTTGGGATTTCATCCTTGATGCCTCTATCGCATCATTCATATTCGCCGGCGGTACACTGCTACCCACACAGCAGGCAAAAAAGCTGGTACAGGAAGTACTGCCATTTAATCTCCCAGATATAGACGAGGCTACGGCTGAAGAGCTGTTAACAATCCTTCATGTACACGTGTAATATGTCAGTGCCATAAAGTAATAGACCAAATGATGCCGGTCATGTGGTGCTCATCATTTCCCCATCTGAACATGCTCGTCGAACATCTTCAATTTCGAAACATCTTCCTGGTGTCCGACTCCGCCACTGAGGCAGTTGACAATAATGATCAGTGGTATAATGGTCCAATCACCAAGACGCACAACCTGCAAGCACTGATGGAGAAGCTGCTCATGGCTCGACTAGCTGAACCACTTGTTCTAGTTATCGACGACCCTGCAATGGACCGGAAGACAGTCACACATACCTCAGCAACATCACCAGCCGCATCCGGCATACCAAGATCACTGTCTTCATCCTCTTTCAGAAGTACACTCATGAGATATCACCAGATATCTGGCACAATGCGAGGCTCCTGTACTTTAGATCGAAGAGTGGTCATGCTTTGCTTGAGATGATATATGACAGCCTGACCCTCAAGGAGACCAAGCAAGACATCCTCGCAGGCAGGCAGAAGGTCACAGATCTTTACCTCTTTATCTTCAGCAGCAAGGAGACAGGGGAGCTCGCACACTTTACGCCCTCACTGCAGAAGGCTCAGAACTTCAGCTACAAGTTGAATTCCTCCAGGAAGCTCACATGTCAGTCGGGTTGACATGCATAACTGCTGTGTCAGTTGGGATGTTTTTTCAGGCTTAAGGAACTTCAGCTGTGGTCTCCGCTGCTTCATCCATAGACTCTGCTGCCTGAGGATCAGATAGTTGTTTCTGAAACTCTATCAACTGAGGATCAGATGACACAACTCTATTTCTGAAACTTCTCACGGAAGATACACTTCGCCAATGTCTTCTTAGGAATTGCCTTGAGGTAAGTTTTAATGAGGTAGTCCTGACAGTTCTTGGGGAACTTCATTCAGATTACCCCCTATCTGCGTGTGCCCTCTTTCATTGAAGATGTGCTCAATGGCCTCCTTTCTACCTTTGGTATGGCCGGCAGCCAACCCCTCCTCTCAACCTTCTGTATAGGCGGCTGCCACCCAGTGGCATGCCCAGCCTCACGGCTTTTAATCACACGTGTACTGTTGTCCTCTCGGAAGTAATCTATGGCCCCAGCCTGTATAGCATCCAACATCTGGTGTTCATCATCACTTCCCTACAGTTAGGATATCTTTGGGATCAACCCTAGACTTCTGGAGAGCGAGAATTACAGGACTCTTAGTGGGTATCCTGGGGAGGTCTGGTGACCTGCCGTAGGCACTATCAAACTTCCAGTAGAGCATCCGGGTCAATAATTCCTTTGTACTATGGGTCGGTGTGGTCTCCTCCATGGAAGACAGTATCTCCGCATCAGGCAGAGGTGGAACCTTGACTTGCTGGTGGATAATGTTGACGTCCCGAAGTAGTCGCAGGACCCTGTCAATTGGGAGCGGTGTCTGGCCACCATCTGGTTTCTTCTTGGAGGTGGTCGATGTGTTACATCCGCCACCCACTGGTTTCTGCCCTCAAAAGACGATCTGCTGGAGAACTTTACCAAACATCGCCGTTTAACTATATATTTATATATATGCAGGTGTTTAAACATGCAGCAGCATGTACATCATACAGATAGGGCAGTTGAACCCACGGCCTCGCACCACACTGATCCTCGGAAGAACTGTCTGACAGTCATTCGACCTAGTATCCATGATGCAAACCCTTTATCCAGAGCAGGGAAGTTCATTGACTTCACCCTCTCGGGACAGATCCATGAGATTAGGGGCATGACGCTCAAGTTTAAGCTCAAGAGCACAGCGGTGATGGAGGTAGCGCTCCCGTTGGTGGTGAACAGGTGGGAGATTGTGCAGAGCAACAACACCCTGGACACCACCTATGTGAACGATGAGTACCGAATTCTGACTCCACTTTGTCGTGGACCTTCCTACCACGTGAAGGGGAAATGGTACTATGTCATCGGATGTGCTGAAGACTTCACAGAATTCGACCTATAGCCAGAAGTAGAAATACCTGTCGCGGTGCCACTCTTCTCCATCCTCGAGAACAAACATGTGAAACCGGCCTTGATGCAGGACAAGTTGTTCCTCTGGGTGTACACCGAACATCTTCCGGATGTAACAATGACCACTCCACGACTTCAGGTGTGGCATGATGAGAACGACCAGGATCTAAAAGGTGCAGGATCTAGACAATGAATCCTACATGTAGAGCGAGAGCATCAGCATGTCCAGGCTACGGCTAACCAGCATTTAGAGTTGACATTGCAACGAGGTGCCTCGGATTGTGTAGCTGTAACAGACTTTGCTCAGAAGTGTGGGGACCACCCCCTCCCTTCTAAACCAAGAAGAATCGAGGTGGGGGAGCTAGACGACTTCAAACTTGTGTTGGCTGCGACCAACATTCTCGGTGAGGTGTGTGATCTGGCTGATTGCTGTCTCTATCAGCAGGAAATGAAGGCGTATGCTTTACTTGACCTGCCCAGTGGCCACAATGATCTCAAGTCGGCACTCAAATGGCCGGACGGCCTGTGTCACTTCGGAGGAAGGGACATCCTGGTTCACTTCTCGCAAAATGGCGGTATTCAGCTGGTAGCTCCGCAAGATTGACAGGTATGGGGATATGGCTGGACGGCCTACGCTGTACTACCTGGCACGCCAGTACGGAGTGCGGAGCAGTCCAAGGTGGCCGTTTGTACGAGAGGAGCTCCAGCTTATCCCTACAGACACCCAGCTACCTCCACCTCAGAGAGTAGATATCCTCCACTGACTGTTGGGTGATGTTGCGTGATGCTCATACCAGCTGCTCTTCGAAGAAACCATCCATTGGAGTGATGGCATCCTTGTGGCCATACGCCAGTGTGTGAATACCATCGGGAACGATCCATCGCTTTGTGTCTGAGGGGCTGAGGCTTGTCTTGTTTTGGTAGACCCCGTAGAGGTGGTGCCCCTCATTTTGCAGCATGTTCATAACATGGTAGAAAACCTGTCGCTCGAAGAGGCATTCCTTGTACTGCTCATGGCGAATCCGTCTAACCATAGCCCTTCGTATACCCTTTGCCTTCTTAATTTCCTGCTCATCCGACCACTTGATGGAATACATCCTCGGGCTCAGGCAACAAACTTCTAGATTGGCACCCCGGCACACTCATCCTTCATCTTGCCCAGGACCTTCTTGTTGGCAGCACTGTGCAGTTGGTGTGTTGCTGGGTAGTCGCTTGTGTCACTCCTTGCGGCCATATCAGCATAGACATCCTCAGTTTGAATCTCCAGCAGGAGGCTATCAGTATCAGTGTACATGAGCTCACAGTTGGCACCATATAGTTGCTTCAGTTCGTTATAGTAGAAGTCATACATCAAGTTCTTTGAGAGGTCCAGGATGGACATTCCCACATAGACAGGCGGTTCAGCAGCAGACTCGTCTTCTATATGTGGAAAGTAGCTAGATCATCATCGAACATCTTCGTCCAGGAGAAGTTAGGCTTGGCTATTAGGTGGCGTAGTTTGTCCTCCTCAGATGACCACACTAGCTTGGCATCCACTCACGTGCGCAAGTTCTCCGTGGTCTTACCGAAGATAGCGTTATTCATCAGCTTGTAGAGATCCTTCTCAAAGTCGCTGTTGGCCTTCTTACGGAGCTCTGTGTTAAGTCGGATGTAAGGCTCCATCCAGTTTGACTGATTGAAGCGTAGAACCCTGTGTATTTTCTTCAACCTCATACCGAGGTTACGGTAGAGCTTCAGGTGGTGGTGGTGTAGGACATAGCACTCTTTGTCTCTCTGGTCAGGCACCCGTTTTTCTGCTGTCGTCTGCGCTATAGACTCGTCCAATGCACACTGATACTCTGAGCTCCACTCTCCATTCACATTCATCCGTTCAGGTACCAGAAGGCAGGCATTGTGCTTGTCATGCAGTTCTTGTGGGCACTCAAGGTCAACCTCCAGGATGTGGCCATTTCCATCATCATCATCGGGATGTTGTGTACTCTTTTTGGCTAGCAATGAGTTGTCCTTTTCTGTCTAACGACCGAGTAAACCACCCACCCACAGTCGGTAGATGTTGGCTCATTGCTCAGCCATAGAGATTGTTAGCGTCCAGATACATGATGTGGGTTGTCGGCTGTTGCGAATTAGAGTCAGCTATATATGGGTTATTTGCTTTAGCATAGCGTTTGCTGACCATTGATACACCACCACTGAGTCCTTTCTCTATGAAGAGATGCATGTCGTAGTCAGTGAGGAGCTCCAGCTCCACACCTTTCTTCCTTAGAAGTGCATCCCAGCTCACCCCCCCGGCTCGTGTAATAGTGTGCACCATATTCTTTTGTAAGTGGGCATGTTGTGGAACTAGCTACCAGCTTATCAAGTGATGCTGAGAGGAACTGGGACGAGTCGATGAACCGCAGCTGCCGGAGGCTGAAGGAGATACACTTCTCTATATTGTCGGGGATGCAGTCAAGCTGTCCCACTGGTTGGGAGATGACCTCCATGATGAGCTGAGAATCATACTCACGCAGTTTGTGTAACACGACCTGGATGGTTCGGAGGGGGGGTCTTAGGGTTGAGGCGCAACCTTATATTACACACCTTGTGTGCTGCTCCCCGGTAGAGGCCAGTGATGTGGAAGTGATCTTTGACACTATCTCCATTTAACGGTCTGTTGCATACATTGCAACTGACTGCGGTTTTATGAGCTCTCCAGTCATCTCTCGTCATCTCCATTGGCTTAGGGTGGGCGAACACTGTCTTTACCTTCTCCTCTTCCCATGCCGACTGATCCAGGAAGTGCTTAGCTGCATCTTCTCCTCGATACAGCATTGCTGGTTTACTCGTTCCGTCACAGTGGACCGCAATGTATGAGAACCCACAGATCCCATGGTGTTGTGTTTTCTGTGTGTTGCTCTGAGCTGTATTCGCCTCTGGCCCTTCAATCTTGGTTATTAGGGCTTCAAAGTCAGCATAAATGATGAATGGCACCTGGAGTTGCTTGTGGTAGTTGGTAAAATGTAGCATCTTCGTGTCCTATGTAGGCATTCTTATACACATTGGTCTGTCACTGATACCACAGCTCTCCGGTTTGTGCTTGATGAGAAGATCTTCGCGAGAATAACAGTGGAGACACCGCTCACAGAAGTACTTTCTCTCATTACACTGACTCTGCTCATGGATCAGACGATTCAGGTCCTCAGTCCAATGTGTAGTGTTGCTTGCCGCCCTTCTCAATAAGCAGCAGATTTGTTCTCTGAATGTATGGGTCAGCCTCAGTCAGCTGCAATGGGTAGACACACTTGCCATGCCCGAATAGATAAATGGCCAAGTCATTCTGCCACTCAACATGCTTAAGCTGGCGGAGAGGGCTTGGAGAGTCTACACCGCTGAAGTCAAGGGTATCCCAGTGCCCTAAATACTTCGATGTCCGCTGGGGATTACTGTCCGCAGGATAAGCAGCAACCAAGAGAGACCAGCGAAGACAGTGGTCATCATCGTTGTTCTGTACATTAACCACGGCACGTTTCTGCTTAATCGAAGTGGGAAGAGTGATGTAGGACCCACCACATAGTGGTTGATATCTGGGGATGTTGAGGTACAATGCATTAACCTTGCCGACTGCCCAGCCAGACCACTCACGTGTGTAGTTCTCAAGGCCTTGCAGCACCTTGGCCTCCTTCACAGCCTCGCTAATATCACTTGCCTTCCGGATTTCATGCTGCTTAGACCAAAACAGGGGATCTGTGGTGCCCTCTGTCCCATCATTCTTCACCTTGTGGAGGGTGATCTTGAGAGCAATGCAGAACTTCACCCCCTTCATGTCGAGAACCTCTTCCACCAACTTCCTCTGGATCGAATCCAAGATTGTATCCAGGAAAGCTGTTGGATCTTTTTCTCCATGTCCAGGAAGTTCCCATCTCTGCAGATAGTTCTTGCTTGCATGTGTGATCTTCCCAAATCCTGGGGGTATGTTCCTCTTTTCCTGGATTATAGCTTCAAGAAAACTGTCGATCTCCTCATCTGTGAATTTGAATGGGGTGTCTAGCTTTGGCTGGGGGTGTTTCTCAGAAGTGGGTGGTAGCTTCCTACGTGGAGCTGGAGTTGGCTTCTCGGGAAGGAGAGCTGCCAGTGTCTCACCATAAGTGGTATGGTTAATAAGCCCCTGGTGCAACAATCTCGCCAAGTTTTGAAGTACTTCATCAATGTCCATTGTACTCACCTATAAAGTTGCGTTTCTCTAATAGGAGATGGGTTTGATGGTCTGGGCAATGTTAACCATTACAAGTCCACGGTTAAGGTAACACAACCCCTCTGCAGCTGTGGTAACCTAATAGGCGAACATGGTCTCACTCACATACGGTCGCCCAACGGCCCTCGTTTGCTGCTTTACCAATTTGATGTGTCGTGTCAGCAGGATTAAGATATGGTGAATGCCTGTGTGTCTGCCTATCGCAGACTACTTGCATCAACTATTTTGCCAAACCTCGCACACATGACAAAATAGTGCCCACTTTATCCAATCACATGGACATTATACCATTGTTTTGCAGTTATCTACCAATGCCTATCTTGAACACAGCTTACTTGACCCGTGCCGTACAATTTCCTAGAATTTCCCCATAAATCAATGATATATCCCTACGCCACCAGTGCAGATAACTATTGCACTCACTCATGCATGAAATGACATCCACATACATACACCACCGGACTTAAAGTTACCATACCTCAACAAAAATATGTATAATTAAAAATAATGAAAACACTGACAACCAGTATGAAGCAGTGACTTCACCAGTGGTGAAATCACTCTGTCACAATCGCCCTGGACAAGATTTGATTGTAGTCCATACTTTCAAATTACATCTCCATTCCTGAACAGACCCCAGTGGTGAATTTGCATGGAACTAACCCAAATCATTTCAACTCAGCTCCTTCTGGAAGTGTACACAATTCAACTAATGAATGGATTCTGAGTGGATACCAAATTCTGAGGATCTTCCATAAGTGTCCACACAGAAATGTCCATCTTCCAGTGAAGAAGGACATGGAAAATCCGACACCAACTACCCAATCAGGACGAAGATACCATTACCTCATCCCAGCATACCGATGTTATTCACACCATTAAGTTTTAAACTAAACAAAATTCGACCTGAGATGACACTGTACCCAACCATAATCAGACCTAACTAGGTTTTAAACTGAATATTGATACCAGAGTTGGTACCTCTGACACTGACTGGATATAACTTCAACTGTCTCACTTTGCACTCATACCAGTCGATACAAATTCTTACATTCTTCCGACACACATGGTATCTGCTATGCCCACATACTATAAAGGTATGGTCTCCTTATTTTTTAATTTAACTTTAAGCTTTATAATACAGCCCTAACATGACTACTGATTGTTACTCAACCATCTATCAACCACGGCTGCTTGTAATGGAACATATTATCTCCACTCAAACATAATATATAATAAATTAATAATAAAAAAATGGAATCGTCCAATATGTAATGGATATTCTTCATCCCATTGATAGATACACTAATCCTGTGAATATCTACATTTATTCACAGATTTAATATTAACTATACATTATTGGAAGGAACTTCCACATATCTAAATTAGAAACCCAAAAAGAAAATGGCTGCTGAAAACCACAGGGCCATGAAAATTGGAAGGCGACAGTGCGGTATACTACCGTGGTCAAGTTTAAGATATCTTTTCATTTGTGGATTTAAGAAATTATTCTCTTTGTGTGTAAAGTGTTATATAGAATGGCAATCATTTTAACAACCTGTAGTCTACGTATTCTTCTGGGATTGTTAGTGTGAGGTTAATAATAATGCTAGGAAGAATTAGAATAATTTTATCTCAATCTCAGAACAACTATGCAAGCAAGCTGTTTATTGTTTTGAAACAAATCGGACTTGAAACTTGTGTTGATAAATTTGACAGAAGCAGCTTCCAGTTAACTTACTTTCAAACAATTCAATAGACTATTTCTTAATTCATAAAGGAACTCTCTCATATCTGGGATGTAGTGGTAAAAGTGTTAACGTAATTCTCTCTCAGAATCACGTCTGCTACATGTAAATTAAGTGTCTGATTGCTGCAATCAATTTCAACGCGCAATATCTCTGGACATTCTGAATATTTTGAAAACAATTTGACTGACAGTTGTTGGTGGCTTAGCCACCAATAACTTTCAGTCAAATTGTTTTCAATATATTCAGCATATCCAGAGTTAAACCCCCATAGAAAATGTAGTCTGCAGAAATTTATCAGACAGACAGTTAAGCAAAGTATGTTCAGTTGGAAATGGTTAATTGGAATTTGACAACATCATTGACATGACGTTCAGAGGGATGCTGGCTTTGGGAGCCCACGATAGCGATTCTTTAAGACGGATGGTCATAAGACCTCCCGTCTTAAATGACGTTTTAATTTTTTACCCCAGCATCTAATACACGTGGCAATCCACTTATATTAAGTGGCAATGTTGTTTTAATGATCAATTTTTGGTTGTCCAAAAAGTGTCCATCATAGCCCATCATCGAAGTCATTTGTGGTGTTTTCGGAAATCAGACCTGAACGTGGATATAGTAACCAATACTGATCACGTTCTCTAAAACACATTTTTGATGAATTGTTAGAAGTATCGCTTTGGTGGATATGTGAACATTTTGCTGAACTTAAAATCGCATATGATGTCTAGTCGTGTTCGGAATACATCGACTTACCAAATTTAATGCGAATATCCGTGAGTGCGGTGATGATGGAGAAGGTGGGGGAAAACGGGCCACATAAAATCTAACCATTTTATTTCTTAATGTGTCAAACGTATGTTCTTTCAAATTATGGGTAATCACACTTCAGACTAGGTGTTATGCAGGAAGAACTAAATATCAGTTCGAGGAAATATACTATTGACAAAATATGCAAAAAAAACGACTTTTTATTAATCTCCATTTTTACACCACGCCTGGGGTAGACTGGCAGATTTTGACATATGTATGTCTGTCTTATGGAGCGATGTACTTTTCGTAAGCATATTTTCAAGACCCCCATCATATCGGGAGAAGTGATGCGAATGCGAATGAACTAGTAATTTATTTTTCATTTATTTATTTTTATTATCATGGTTTGTATCATGGCTTGGCTTGTTATTGTTGAGAATATCAACATCATATTTACTATTGCCAAGATGATTGCCGTTACTAAATTTGTGTTATTGAACAGTAATGTTATTGCAATTAGTATAACATAAAACATCTATCCACATCCCTATTCCCCTCTACCACTCTAATTTCTCTCTCCCTCTCTCCCTCTCTCCCTCTCTCTCCCTCCCTTCCTCGCCCTCCTGCACTCCCTCCCTCCTCCCTCCTTCCCTCGCTCCCTCCCTCCCTCCTCTCTCTCTCCCCCCTCTCTCTCTCTCTCTCTCTCTCTCGCTCTCGCTCTCGCTCTCTCTCTCTCGCTCTCTCTCTCTCTCTCTCTCTCTCTCGCTCTCTCTCGCTCTCTCTCCTCGCTCTCTCTCTCTCTCTGTCTCTCTCTCTCTCTCTCTCTCTCTCTCTCTCTCTCTCTCTCTCTCTCTGTCTCTCTCTTTCTCTCTCTCTCTCTCTCTCGCTCTCTCTCTCTCTCTCTCTCTCTCTCGCTCTCTCCTCTCTCTCTCTCTCTCTCTCCTCTCTCTCTCTCTCTCGCTCTCTCTCTCTATCTATCTCTCTCTCTCTCTCTCTCTCTCTCTCTCTCTCTCTCTCTCTCTCTCTCTCTCTCTCTCTCTCTCTCTTTAGTGTATATATGTTTTAGTTTGAGTATCTTGCCGTGTTATTGATTATGTAGGGAGAGGGCCTAGATAAGTTGCTAGAAATTGTGCCGAAGTAGTAGTAGTAGTAGTAGTAGTAGTAGTAGTAGTAGTAGTAGTAGTAGTAGTAGTAGCCGGCGTAGTAGTAGTAGTAGCAGTAGTAGTAGTAGTAGTAGTAGTAGTAGTAGTAGTAGTAGTAGTAGTAGTAGTAGTAGTAGTAGCAGTGTGTTTTATTATTGTCAAGCATCAGTTCTATGAACTCTGTCATTATTTTGCCCCAATAACGTTTACTTCATTTTTAAATTTCTCGTCATTTTATAATGCATATGCATAATTTACTTTGTGACATATTACACCTTAATGAACCATATCGTTAACCCCTCTTATCTCAACAGCGCCACAAAGCGCTCCAAATTCTACTTATATCAATTAACCCTTTAATGCTCATGATTTCATAAACAATTTGCAAATATAACTTTCTGTTGTCGTGTAAATAGACATTGCTTAAGCCCACCACAGGTGCTGTTTTTGTGGCGGCTTGACCATGAAAATGGTCAGGAAAATCCAGGCTTTTCTTATCTAGTGTCTATTTCCCGGCTGGCTGAAGACTATTTTTGAAATTTTACCACTGAAGTGAGTGGCTCTGTTACCGAGCCAGTCATTGCAGTGGTAAATTTTCAAAAATCTTTTCTTTTGGATGAAAAAAATGGCATTCCCCAAGATCGCTACATAGTCAGTTTTTTGCGGTCTTGACCATTACAGAGTTATGTTAAAATAAGAGGGATGTTTAACCTATCTTAATTTTGCAGTCACTTTTGAAAGAAGTCTGTTGAAATCCACTGCGTAACACAGAACACTACTGTATCGTGATACTACACCACTCGTGGTAATTCTACCATCTGAGTTAATGAACCACCGTTATGTGGCGATAATGGACGCAACCATCTCCAATTATGTCCCCTACATTTCAAAATAAGGCCATCCCACTATTACGGTTACCAAGGGTAACATTGACAACAACAAGTGTAGCATTCACCTAACGTTGTAAATTGAAAAAGTTAGAGACATTATTTTCGCAACAATCCCCCCCCCCCCGCATATATACGGGAAGCTCATTACGTTCCTTAAACCTAATTCTCCCGCAACCACGACAAACACGGCATTCACCAGCAAGGACACCTGGACATGCCCAATACACAATACGCCCGCATCACAGTCAAGATTTTCCGCAATCACCTTCATATACGGTTTACGAAAAGCCGATCATACAGAAAGGAGGAACAACACTGCAGTCATCTACCGTACGCCTACCGGGGATCTCCCACTCCCCCCCCCCCCAACCCCACCACCCCACCCAACCACCTTGGAATCGTCGTATGGAAGCAGCTAAAATAGTACACATCATTCAGACGTAATAACAGGTTAATAGTATTAAGAGAGCAAGATGCTCGCAGTCTGTCGTCCGTCTGAGTAGGATTTTGCCACTGAAAAGAAGTTCGATAATGGATTGATTCAAGTTACGATAGCACCCTTCTTGGTCGTCCTTGCTCTAAAGTAACTCTGTCCTGCTCCCGGGCTCGGCTATTACAGAGTGAAATACATCATGTCCGATACAGTTGACACCACACCACAGCAACCCACCCCACCCCTCAGCGGTAATACAAACGTCACACTTCACAACAGCGCAAGACTCATCCACAGATAAGCAGCCACGCATATCAATAAAATTCACCAACATGACAGAAACATAGACACTCAGGATGACTGTATTCACAATCTCCATACGATGCCATTGTAATTGTAAACTGTGTGCACGCATTTTCCGAGCTGTAGTGCAATTACCAATATGTGTGGTCTAGGTGGGGATGGATCTAGTCCTACCCATAGAGGAGGATGCTTGGCAGTCCACCCACCCGGAAAACACAGTCCAGCTTGGCGGAATCAGTAGCCTTGATTTTCCGCAAGACATGGAGCTGTTTAAACTACACAATAAATTACATACAGTTTCACTGTCCTAATTTCGATTGAGAACACGACTGTTCTAGCGCGTATACAAATCATTATTGCGCGGGCTAGTGAAGCAGCATCAAAACTTCGACAGTATGAATCTGGGAGAATTGCAAATATGCTCTTACATAAATTCCAGCCGCAAATCAACACGGGTTGGAAATACCTACTACAGACAACAAGTGATGCATGATAACATCACGCGCATTACCGGGACGCTGTTCCAAGGAACAGATTTGAAAACGTATTTGTTTTTTCACACACGCTACAAATAATCAGCAGCATCAATACTCCGCTATTACATAAAGTGTGCCTAAGTTTCAAATCAACCACGTGCTTTCACAACAAGAAACCACGTGCTCTCACTTCTATTTCCAGTAAATTGAATCAAACAGCTTTAAACAAAAGAACAACAGCGTGATGGAAGAGGGGAGAGGTGCTGGGTCAGGTCCAAGGTCGCTGGCGTCATCTCGCTCTCCCACACACCATCGGGTGTTCCAGCCTGAAATCTGAATAGGCGAGTTTATAAGCATCCAATCTGAAAAACCGCTTCACGCTAACTAAAAGGTGAGCTTCCACGGGAATAAGAAGTACCGGATTATTATGTGGATCGGAGACTTGTTTTCCCACCGAGTAAAAACGAAAGCGACTTTCCTTTCTTTCTATATTCCTATTTACTAGGTTTCTACGGAAGGAATATTTCAACATACTCCAGGAACATCAAAAATTTAAACTTTCCATATTGGGCATGACCTGCGCACCCTAAAGCTTTCGGGTGTGGTCATCCACCCTCCTTTGACGTCACCCAAAAGTATAAAAGGAGGAGATTGTGCACTGCAACTTCGTCTTCCCATCAAACTCGACCCAAGGGAAGAACAAGCATTAGGCTACTTTCGTGTCGCAAGCCAAATTCTACTGTTTTTCTTCTTCTTATTATTATTATTATTTCATTACTATATTTGGCCAGGAAATAGAGGAGGTTGCGTAGTTCCGCCCAATCATCATCATGCGGAAATAAGATGTCACTTGTAGAAGACCTCGCCTTGTCCAACACCTCAGAGGATTCAGTACCAGCCAATCCCAGGAAGAAATATCCGTGTACAGCCTTACAGCAAAACGGACAGCTGTGTAAGCGTGCGTTCTCCCGTAATTCGGACTTGACACTTCATGTCAATCGTGATCATTTTTTTCAACGTGCATTCTGTACGGACTGCAAATATTTATATACAGCTACTCGTTACGGTGTGACACATGTGTTAACAGAAAGGCATCGTGTGTTAGTAGCGACATTATGGCCTGGTGAACAAAGTGAAGATACGGAAGTCCTAGCTAGTAGATTTGAAACTAGGCTCCCACTTAATGTGCTTCCTACGGGAAGAATGGCCAAGACGAAGCATACCAAACGGAGGCAACATAACTTTCCGCACTTCGTAATACCAATGGCAACAGGTTTGTGACACACACAGCATCCAGCCACCGCACCGCATCAGTCACCATCACAACAGCATCACCAGCACGAACCGCACCAGCAGCATCTGCAGAAGTGGTACCGATATCGGCTACAGCTTCCAGTCCAGCAGCACCTGCGACAACGCCACCGTCCGTATCACACGTCACCACAACAGCAACATCCAGACTCGGCTGGCCCATATTAGTGTTAATATCTACACCAGTAACCGTACCCGAACCTGGGTTACAGGACATTTCAAATCATTCCATATATCCGTGTAGCCTTATCATCGACGAGGAGATCCACCTTACCGAAGCCGCAGTCATCACCACCACATCACAAAGCAGCACAGCAGCCTACCCGGGCAGCAGCACTCCGTCAGACCCAACAATCTGGAAAGTAACTACGCCGGATCGTCCCTATGCTGAATATCCGCAAACCGTCTGCCAGTGCTGCATCATCAGCAGCAGCATGCACCGCCCGATTATCACCTTCACCATGTTATGACCGCCTGCAGCATGCAGCCTGCACCACCACCACCACATCTACGACCACAGTTATGTCACCAGTCTCAACGCCACCCCAGTTCGCACTTCACCCGCCGTCATCTCTCTCACCACCAGCGCTTCAATGGACACGTCTGCACCATCCTTCAGCTTTAGTATCACCGAACTGGGCAGTATCAGTTATGAAATATTGGCAGTGGAAGATCACCCACCGCGTCCATCCTGTATGAGTCGGGGTGCCCAGACTCGCTGGGGGAACTTTACAGCGGACGTTTGAGGACACTATTGCCACAGTTACAGCAGGATTTATAAATTGGTGTGTGGAAAGCGGAATGTTTTATTATGTTTATTTTTGAAATACTTTTCTTATTAATATATATGTTTTTAAAATTTAAACCCTATTCCCTGGCGGACTTTGGTCATCCTACACAGCTGCGCAACATTCTTGCATAGCTGTGTCTCACACAAATAATCGCTGTGGATCCCTGCATTGTAAGCACGTTGTGTGCAGCATAAGTACACAAAACAGTGTAGCGAATATGTCTTATTACACTCATGCAGTCTCAGCTATGCTGGGGCTGCCTGATAACCTAAATTTTTTCATTTATTATTATTACTATTTTTCTTATTAATTTTCTTCCCGCGTCAGAACGACGGGACGGATTGTGTGTGTGGGTTAGCGAAAGCTCTCGTGCGGATCCGCAATAACGGGCCACATATAATATACGATGCACGATTATATATATATATATATATATATATATATATATATATATATATATATATATATATATATATATATATATATATATATATATATATATATATATATATATATATATATATATATATATATATATATATATATATATATATATATATATATACCATCGTGCATCCCCTTATTTACTCGGGGTGCACCTGTAATTTACACTGTTTAAACCTGTGATATGATAGTCACACTTAATATATATCCTGTTGCGAGTAATTATCGTACGTTGGAGCTTGGGTGTTCAATGTGGAGAAATAATTATCTGCATCCCCGGGAACACTCATGTGAGCTAGTGTATTACTTGATCTGTGAACTGTATAATACAAGTTAGCACGCACCGAAATATTAAAAAAAAAATTCCAGGTCAAAAATCAAAACTAAAAGTATGCCTCCCTCCCCGAACTCTTTAGCACCTCTATGTGCTCTTCTCTGATAAATACGTGTCTTGCGCGTCACTACCCCTCTCAGCTACACGCCTACCCAGGAAGTCTATAATTCCAGCCTAGCATGCTTCTGTGCATTCGATTCGTGATTCATGACCGTTTGCCATGGATGGCAATCTAGGAGAGGGTGGTGTAGCACAGATCGACCAGACGGGTACCGGCCGTCCCAGCTAAGCTGGGTACGGAACGGCTTTCACGGATTCGCTCTAAGTGCACCCCCCTGGGTAGGGTAGTACGCCTATATGAGCACAATAAGAGAGGTTTTTGTTAAAAAATGGGTAAGTCCACTAGAACGCGTAGGGCGCATGCGCACGCGTCAAAGTTTTCCTGACAACATGTGTCAAAATTGGGAGCGAGTATATACTTATAGTGTACAAAGACGGTACCCGTAATTTCTTTAAACTGCAACATTCTCGTCATGTCAGGTGCGTATCAGGAGCGGAATGAGACGAGGATCACAGTACTTTTCACCGTTTTAAAATCGGTCAAGAAATGGCCAAGTTATCGTCGAAGCGCTACGCTATATTATACTCAAAATATTGCCGTCTTAATCGCGTATATATATATTAAACATAATAGAGAGTGCTCTGTACACGTGATAATTACGTCACCACCTCTGCAGCACGCTGATTGGCTAGTGCTCGGCCACTGATTGGCTGAGGCACCCAGGTCTGACGTCCCGAGGAGTATAAAAGGGGTGAAAAATCGAGAATCTGGAGCATCACCGGCGTGGAAGCCAGCCCGTGCAGGACGACTGGGCCATCGGGATAGACGTGTGCAACTGCAAACCTACGGTGATTCCTACGTCATCTGGTGCCCTTTGGATTTCAGCTCATCCACGGTGGTAAGGAGTCCTCGGCTTTCACAGTGTTGGACATCCTCGGACGGCCATCCTAGTGTAATGAACTAAATATAAAGTTATAGCTCCCGCATCCGAACCTTCCTATGGACAGGCCGTGTGGGTCCGTGATGTAATCCTACGGAATGTAGAGCCGATGGTGGTTCTTGGTGGATAACTCGCCGGATCAGCAAACCACGCTGAAAAGTGGACTTCAACTTCCACACTGCAGGTCGTGTGTGATAAATTAACTTTCGACCAGTCTGGGTGAACTTTGCCTGGTGCGCCGCAAGAGCTATGCGACACACCCCACACCGTGTGCCAGTGATTGTACATGCATTGTTATAATATACTGAACCAAAACAGTTTAGCAACACTGAGAATATTACTGTAAAAATGTTATTTAACAAAAACAATAGATTGATTCAAATAAATTGTTTAATTGATAGGTCATTTTCCAATTTGAACAACAGTTTCTTGTTACTGTAATGCTAGCATCGCGCCTTTAACACGGTATCATTCAACGGGAGGGTCCGATTTAAATAATGACACTGAGCTGTCAATACCGATTGCGACCTCTGTGCGCATTAACCACCGCCGTACATCGCTTTCTCATGCTTCGAATTAAGCACCTGATGTCACGAAGAGGAATCGCATCCCATTCCTGGAGCAGTGCAGCTTCTAGCTCCCGCACGTTGTGAAGAGGTGGATGGTTTTCGCGCACCATATGGCCAAGAATGTCTCACACGTGTTCGATAGGAGACAGGTTCAGTGATCGCACAGGCCAGTCCAACACCGGAACGTTGTTAGCCTCAAGGAAATCACTGGTGACCCTAGCTGAATGAGGACGGGCGTTGTCTTGCTGGAACATAAAGTCTGCATGATTCTGCATAAAAGGGATGACAACAGGGGCGACAACTTCTTCACAGTAACGTTGAGCCGTTAAATTTCCGCGAATCACAATAAGATCTGTTTTGCCATTTTCATGGATTCCAGCCCACACCATGACACTGCCGCCACCGAATCTGTAGTGCTGAATGATGTTGGCTGCATCATACCGTTCTCCTAAACGTCGCCAAACCCATTGCCTACCATCCACCACATTCACACAAAACCTCGACTCATCACTGAACAACACGTGGCTCCATTGCTGAGCACGCCATTGCTGATGAGTTCCTGCCCATGCAAACCGATTCTCGATGTGACGCCCTGTAAGCGGAACAGCAACACGTGGACGACGGGCATGCAGTCCAGCATCAAGGAGTCTGTTTTACACAGTTTGTGGATGTACTGTAGTGCCCGTAGTGGTGTGCAAATTACGGGACAGCCGCGGCGCAGTCTCGAACCTGTGACGTCGTGCTGACGTCACTAAGTAGCGGTCTTCACGTGGTGTTGTTGCTCTCGGTCTGCCAGACCGTGGCCGGTCATTAACATGTCCAGTTTCCTGCTCACGCTGGCGGAGATGGGAAATGGTTGAGGCGTGAACATTAAAATGTCGAGCAACAGCGCGAATGCTCTGCCCAGCAGCCAGTCTTCCCATTGCTTCATGGCGCTGATTTTCGGGTAGCCCTGGCGGCGGCCCATGTTCGGTAGGGTACACTTTTAAGCGTTCGTTATCTGCTTTTACAATATGGTGAATTTTTGCCTTCGCCACCCGCCAATGTGGGCCAGTGCATGAAAAATGCATTTTCACATGCAGTAAGCGTGCGGCCGAGAAATGCAAGAAATGATTTGCATTTCTTTATGATCAGCGAGACATTACATTGACGAAACATGACTGCAAATTTGCTTATAAATGGACGCATAGTTTTAATACAACAAAGCAAACTTCACTGTTGCTAAACTTTTTTGACGCAGTATATAAGTAACCCTCCCTGTTAATGGGTTACTCTTAACTTTCATATCTCCGTCGCCGGACGGAACACTTTACAACTTCTGCTGTGATTATGTATCAGCTATAAGACTATCTAGTTAACATTCCTAAACTGTTCCGTTACCTGTCCTGAGAATGTACCATGTCCTACCTGCCTGGAGAAGTCAGCCTGCAGAGACCTGCCTGCAGAGATCTGCTTGCAAAGACATGCCTGCGGATGTCCTCCTGTGGAAATCTTTCCAGTCCTGAGAATGCGTCATCTCGCGCTATGTGTGTAATAGCACCTCAATTTCAGTAATTAGTGTACTTGTTCCGTACAGATGACCAATAGGTACTCAAGTAGCCATACTATTGTACATTTAGTTATAAAACATTTAATTAATTCCGTATAAAGGTATTGATGACTAATAGGCACCGTAGCGGTACTAGGACCGCATTCTTATAATTTCTGTTTCATACTGTGAATATTATCGTTGTTTACTGTAGTGCTCTCAACTAGCCGCACCGTAAGGTCTAGTGACCTGTGATACTTTATAATTGTCATATTCATTCGCTAGGAAATATTGTACAGTAACATTATATCCGCATCACTATTCCCACCAGCATCAATTTTACACTGAGGTCACTGATCATGCGCTAATTATTTGATCCTGACATGTTACGGACTAAACCTGGATATTCAGCTCGATAGGATAGTTTTAAAGTGGTTAGTGGCACTTTCTTCGTTAGAGACGCATAGTGTACACATCTTTTCCGGGTGTTGTGGTAATGTAGCCCACGCACTGGCAAGGGTGTGTAAAATTGGCCAAGTGACCTATAGGGTCTCATATATGTAGTAAGTTATTCTCTCATTCCGCACATCCACCAGCCTTATGGCTTACTAATTGTTTAGATTCCCAATCGACATGTGGACCGGATCCGACCCTGGGAGACTATCTGAGGTTTTTGAGCGGTGATAGTTAAAGTGCAGATTTACATACACACACTCTTGTGTCTTCTGATACTTATTATTTGGTGGATTCCCTCGCCAAATTAGGAAGAATTGCGAATAATAATAACATTAATTTATATGTTGTAGTACCGGCCCGCAGTGCATCTGTGGGCATCTTGGAAGATAACCCTAAAGACAGGTTAAAATGTTAACTCCATAGCACACGGTGACGGACGAGATGTGGATCTCCATCCAATTCGTTGCAGTGTCTGGATGAAGCGTTTGAGCTCATCACGCCCTCACGGGAAGGATGCTTGCGATGGATGTCCGTCTCTCCACCCCCACCATAATGACATGTCAATATTTCCAATTGCTTGTGTGACCTGTGAATCTCGTCTTGTGATGGAATATGTGGTTGCAGAACGTGGTGACCGGATCGTTAATTGATTCGGGGCTTTGTTCCGTGACATGTACGTATGCTGCCCATGGAGGTAGATGCCATGCGGGACGACCTATGGGAAACTGAGCATCTACGCCGAACGGATAAACGTATCTAAAAGTTAGGTAGTAATCCCTGCCATTTGCGGCCAAAGCTTGTTTTCGTTACTAACACCTAAATGGTAGGTTAGGATGGAGAAGAAGGCCTGCATAAATAAAGCGGCAACTACCAATGCAGCAACTTTGGAACAACCTAGGAAGGTGACCTGGGAATTCTTCGGAAATCGTTCGTCCCCTCTTCGCGTAAACCAGCGTGCAACACCTTAACAGTAGCTTCACTAGGATTTTCGCCACTTAACAGTTTCTGTTGAACAAAAGAGTGGCCCTTTTTGCCAGCTCTTTTCTTCTGCTTCGGCGTTGAAGGCATTTTCCTGTGACGGAGGCCCACGCGAGGCACTTTCCTCTCGCAGCAACACTATTTTCTTTGTGTGTCTGTTAGGGGTATACTAGTTTATATTAAACTACCTAGTGACTTCGTTGCGGAAACTCTCTCTTGCGGGGATACCTCTGCAGACTCAAGGATCTGTGTGGTACCTCTGGCGAAACCACATGGAAAGAACACCGGCCCGGCTCTACGTTATGTATTATTGTGCTCATTCACTGTCAAACGTATAGAATTTGTTTGTATGGTGGTATAAAATTCTGCGACTGTTTAATTATTATTATTACCATCTTGTTCGTAGTTCTAAATTAATATGATTCATCATACCGGTGACACCAACAGTTGGGATGACACGGTGTGGTTCAATCCCAGCGGCAATGGTCCCACGGCCCCACCAGAACCTGTGTGTTCCACCGGCCTTAGGGGTCGGTCTTTGTACTTGCTGGAGAGATGCGATATGCGATCCAGAACCCCGAGATCCGCAGCTACCCAGGCCCCCCCCCCATTTGTCGTGCATTTGCGGTGCGATGGATGGGAACGGCATGGCGGACCAGTGCATACCCCGCGACTTACAGAATCAAGTCATATACTTTGATTTCTGAATTCCCAGAATTTCAATATCGAGTTTATTTTACAGGAAATCTGTTGAATATACTGAAACTAATTTGCCACGCTGTTGTTGCTGCGTATGCCAGAAGCAGATCCCAGTCAAATTTGTTTCAAACTATTCAACAAACTGTTCAGTAAATTCATCAAAGACATACAATTCGTACACTTCATGACAGACTGAGTTGTACGCCATAATGCACCCGTCCACTGTATCCATCCATCATATGACGTCATAATGCACCCGTCCACTGTATCCATCCATCATATGACGTCATAATCAACTACGTGACGCGTAGAATGCATAATAATCAATGACGTCATTTGACGTCATGAAAGAGACGTTGATCAGTACGTCACATACGCATAATTGAAGACGGACTATGCGTTGTTGTAAGAATTGTATGTCTTTACTATTTAATAAATATTCTATTAAATCTGTTGAAACTAATTTTACCGGGTGCTGTTGCTCCAATATGACGTCAAATACGTTATTTGGCCATATACCAATAGAGCAATCAAATATGTCACTCAAGTATATGGCCTCGTCATCAAATACGTTACAGGTAGGCTGGTGTTACAATTAAACTACGTCATGAATGGCGTATCTAACTCTGTCAGGAACTTATGATAGTCCAGCATGTGTGCGAATTGTACGTCTTCACTGCTTAATAACCATTCTGTTGAATAGGCAGCAAACAGCACTCGTGTAGTTAAATCAGTTTCAAAATATTCAACAGCCTACCTATATAGTTTCTTTCTTGAGCGATTCCAGGGTTCCACGGATCCCAACAAAGGCAAAGTGTGGGCGGAGCTTAGCTAGATATGGGCGGGGCATAGCTAAAACTGTATCTATCCATTACATCAACGTGTTCAATGCAATGTATACACTCATCATATATCATTAGGTCCTATATATTTTAATGGTAGAGTAATAGATATACTTCTGCGTAAGTCTATAACGGTCAAGTAGAATATAGCGATCTATTTCTATCTTATGTCCCCGCCCTTTTATAGCTATGACACACCCGTTTTAGCGATTCACCGCCCATTTCTAGATAGACCCCGCCCAATTCTAGCTAAGCTCCGCCCACTGTGTACGTGTGTTGGAATTAGAATCGACTTTATCCCTATATTCTTTGACCACTGAATTATTAAAATCCCAATTTCAGGGTAAGAATCCCAATTTACAGGTAAGCTGTTGACTATTTTGAACTAATTTAACTGGGGTTTGTTGCTGACTATGCAACCCCAGCCCTCAGTCGAATTAGTTTCAAAATATTCAACAGAATGTTTATTAAATTGCATATCCATCCAAGACATACAATTCGTACTTGAGTGCTAGGTCGGATCCCTCTATTAGTCTACATAAAGCAGGCGAGTTGCATTGTTGCATTACAACCACATTTCGTGTTAGCACTGTAATGGTCGAACCAGACACAAACGGTTTTTCTAGTCGTCTAAAGAAATGTTCATTTGCACGCCAAGAGATGACAATTTCGAAAATCTGCCACTAGGATGACCGACTTGATAACAAGGCCAGTTATCCGTGTCGTAAATTTGCATAAATGCCCTTTTCTTAGCCAGATAATGCACATGCACTAAGCACGATTTTCTTTACCACGATGTCGTCGTATTCATCATCATCATCATCATCATCATCATCATCATCATCATCATCATCATCATCATCGTCATCGACAAAGTCAACGTTATCGTCTCAGTCCTCGTCATCGTCATTGGCATCATCATCAACATCATCGCCATCATCATCGTCATTATCGTCGTCATCGTTATCTGTCAGCATTATCATCATTAAGCATCATCATCAGTTTCCTAACTTTTAGTATTGTTATCGTCAAACTATGTATCATCATCACCAATGTCGCCGGCGTCGTCTTCGGCGGCGGCGGCGTCAATGTCGTCGTCGCCTTCGTCGTCAATGTCAACGTCATCGGCATCGTTAACGCCATCACCATAATCATCATCATCATCATCATCATCATCATCATCATCATCATCATCATCATCATCATCAATTATCATCACCATCATCATCATCATCATTTTCATAATATTCATTATCGTCATCGTCAAGACATGTACCAATGTTAGCCATTATAAGGTTAACATTGTTAAGCTGTGATGTAGCAAAAGATTGGTCTCCATGACGTCACTGGGTCATATTTCTGACATTTTGGCTTCACAGTATGTGTTATTCTGGAATTGAAACGCTGGAAAATGATTTCAGAAACAAAATATTGTTATCCGGAAATTAGACATTTGCTCGTACCTTTCTTCGTTCCACCACCGCCACCGCCACCGCCGCCGCCACTACCACCCTCTCTACCCTCAAGCGGAGTTCCGTCGGAGTAGACTTCCATCACACAAACGGCCATGATAGCTAGCCATAACAGCAGTCTCAGGGTGTCCATTAAGCCAGAGTTAGTAGCATTCTGGGGGAAATGGGATACGTATGAATTTCAAAATTATATATACAGAGAATGTACCGCTTAAACTATCTGTGTTCGCTTAGGCCTTTAACCCGTAAAATCGCAGTGTCTCGATTACATAACAACTATGCAGGAAATGTATTGACTATTTTCAAACTAATTTAACTGGGAGGCACCCAGGAAAATTAGTTTCAAAATAGTCCACAGTATATTCCCTTACATAAAAAGAAGGTGTCTGATCTGGTGTGTGGCGTTTAAGGGTTCATCTGAAAATATGTTCCAGTTATCTGGTATAAGAATATAATTCTACCATTTGCGCGCTGAATTAAGAGCATCTATATTTCAAGGTAACGATACACGTAAGCTATTCTTTAGTCTCTCTTGTGTCAATAGCGCCTCAAAGTGCTCAAAATTCTACTTATATCAATTGACGCGTTAATGGTCAGGATTTTTAAAGAAAATAATAATTTTTACAATAAAATATACAAAAATAACTTTCTGTTGTCGTGCAAATAGACATTACTCAAGGCCACAACATGTGCTGTTTTTTGGCCGTGAAAATCGTTAAGAAAATCCAGTTTTCTTTCTTGGCTAGTGTCTATGTGACGGCTGAGAGAATACTATTTTTGAAAATTTACCACTGGATTGTCTGGCTCGGTTACCGAGACAATCAGTCCAGTGGTAACTTTTCAAAACTCATATCCTCTTGGATGATAAAATGGGCATTCCTTCACCCCTTTTGTGTCAACATCGTTTCAAAGCGCTCAAATGGACGCATAAATCAATTAACAGTTTTAATGGTAAAGATTTCTCAGGAAATTAAAATTTATACAGACTAAGGAGAATACTTCTTTGTAAATTAACAAAAATAGTTTTCTGTTGGCCTGCAAATGGACATTTCTCTAGACCACTGCAGATACCGGCTATCAAATCGATAATGACAAAGAAAACTCCAATTTTCTCTTAGCCTCTCTTTGCCTCGACTTTGCACATTTGCATGCCGAGAGAAGATTATTTTTGACAATTTATCACTGAAATCACTGGCTCGGTTACCGAGCCAGTCATTTCAGAGGTAAATTGTAAAAAATACTCTTCTCTCGGCATGCAAATGGACAAGCATGACCTTACTATCACAGCACAGATTCCGTTCTTGAACAGCATAGACCTTTTTGGCGGTCTTGGCCATTAAAGATAGTTAAACCACTCTGACAGCTTCCAATCACATTAGTTTCAAACTTTGTAACATAATATTTATTAAATTGCATAAAATGGGTTTTCGAGTTCTCACTTTCAAGTCCAAACCGCTAAACAGCAAAATCCGAGCGCATTGTCAAATAGTCACGAGCATTTCACACACGCACGCCACTAGAGATTTTTCAAGAGGGTGGTTATAATATCGACTTTGCCTTCGTCATAGGTAAGTAGCCTCGAATAGGTACTAAAGTAAGAGACATTAGCTGGAGTGCCCGCCTATGAGCCAGAGTTATGTCTAGCGCAGGCGATCAATATTTTCTGCAAAACATTGTTTAAAACAATGTTTCGCAGAAAGGAGTGTCCGTCTGCGCTGAAAAATCGATTAAAACATTGTTCGCCGACAACGTTTTTGATTTTAAACATGTTTAATATTTGCCTAACATTATCTTCTCGTGTGCTGCGCCGCCACCCAACAAAACAGTGAAACGTCGTTGACCGTCTGCGGTGTTTGCCAACAAAGCTGAAAAATACCTTTGATCATTGATTGATTTATACCACAATAAGCCATAGGCCCTTGAGTCTACATTTAAAACACACACACATTTCTATATATATCTATATATATATATATATATATATATATATATATATATATATATATACAACGTGTCAGTCTCTTTGCGATTTGATGACTGTCTATATGGAACCCTTTGTGACGTAATGATTGTGACGTCATCATACACGCGCTGAACTGGTTATGACGTCATACTAGGTAAGATGATGAATGGATACTTTGGAAAGGTGAATTCGTACGTGTCAGACTATTAATCGTTTTAGACTGACTATATCGAGGCATTCATGGTGTCATGGTTGTGACGTCATCTTACAGATCACGTAGTTGATTATGACGTCATATGATCAAGGGATAGACTTGGAAGGGTCCATTTTATCATGTATATATGTATAGATCTTAAAGGTGCATATCCACAGCAAAATGCCCGAAAACAAAACTGCTAAAACCACATGCTCCTAGAGGCCTAAACTGTGCACCCAGATGCAATGATACGAAATAAATCCCAGCACACGATGATTTGACTACGCATATTAATTAATATAATTTCTTTAAGCTGCCAAATTGAATTAGAGGCACGAGTCTCACATTCAAATTCACAACTAACCTTACGAAATTTATTTATATGGAATGAAATCATCATGCGCCATGACTCACCCCGCCCCACTACAACGAGGTACACAATCCAAGCCCCCCAAAAGCACATAATCTCAACAATTCTATTCTCAAGCACTCCGGCGCGAGCATGAACCTTTAATTACTGTATTGATTGTCTCGCGTTATTCATGATGATTTGCCTAAACAGGCAAAAATAAAAATAAATATCATATCATATCATATCTAGGATAAAACAAATGGCCTAACGCTCACCCGGGACCTAGGACGCTCAGATTCCGCATAGCAAGATATTTACCAAACAACGTTTATTGTGAACCTATTCCCAACCATTGATTGATCAGCGTTCATCCGGCGCTCACGTGATTCAAAATTGCGGCCCACATTTATGTAATATATGTCTATGATTAACACAATCTAATTAAAAGACTTGTTTTTAATTGTGTTTTTGGTGGAAGTCAGAAATTGGTGGCTGTCTGCGTGGGGATTTAGTCAAGTACATCGCGTGTTTGTATTGAACTTAATGTAATTTAAACATTGCAACGTGCGTCAATGGCGGATGAATTGTACGTGAACATGGTCAGGGGCGGATTATCCACGAGGCTAACGAGGCAGTAGCCTAGGGCCTCGCACTTGGACAAAAAATTCTTTTTTCGGTTTTCTTTTTCTTTAGGCAAGCTAGGTAACGCAACGAAGAGACACTCGGTCAATATCTCCAAAATAGATTATTGCCTTATCATGGCCTTATGTCAGTGACCTATGTTATTCTGTTTATAGTCTTGTTTTATTGTTTAAATATCGATTGTAACAATGCTCGAGCGGCCGAGCCCAGTTACCCGAGTAGACTAAACAAACGGGACGATCACGTGATGGCATGACACACACTTGTAAAGTTGCCTCAGTGAGTCAGTGGAAGCGGTCCGAAGCGCTGTTAAACGTTTTTTGATCGGAAATCAGTAGGCCTACATTCAGTCATTCATTGATTCTCATAGTCATACTGTGGATAGCCGAGTTTTTTTCGTAAAATTTAAAGAAAGGCAATGTAGGAAGAAACATTGTTACAATGTTACTGACTAAATTAAAGCTACGTTGTCACGGTTGGCTATAAGAATATTTTTTTACAAATTGTAAATTGTATATTAAACCCTTGCATCTCTCAGGTCAATAATATATACCTTAATATACCCAAACAATGTCCGTTTGGGTAAAACGTATACTTTTAACCATTTCGCCGAATAATCTATGAAAACCGAAATTAAGCTGTTGGTGGCTCGGGTACCAGCAACTTTCAGCGAAATTGTTTTAAAAATATTTAACATGTTCGGAGATATGGCGTATGGGAAATGTTGTCTGCAAAAAACTCGGCAGTCAATGTGTTAAAAACTCCATTTTGTCTGCTATAAAGCCTATAATACTTAACTAAAATGATGCCAAATATACGTCAGATTTCACCACAGAGCATCTAGATTTCTTGTGCCTAGGGATTCGCACACCCTTAATCCGCCACTGAACATGGTAACTAGTATGATAAATCAATATCATCATTCGTCGCATGTTGCATGAAAAACCGGATTGAGACACGGAGAGATTCTTTCCCCCATACTATTTTCTCTTTTTATAAATGAGCTCGAAAGATATTTAAATTAAAATTCTGGACTTACATCTGTAAGTCAACTAGCAGATAACCTACATGTTTATTTGTATGTATTGGTCTTGCTTTACGCAGCTGAAACTCTTCTAATGTCAGAGCCAGTCGTACCATGGAACTTGAACTGAGCATGTCTGCCGCCGGTTCCATGGGCCGATTCGAGACCTCTGTTGGGTGAGTAACCTTCTATACGTAGCTAAGTTACTGCAAATGGTGTCAGGAGTACTTTGGGCCCTAAATTAAAAATTGTTATTAGTTATTTCTAAATTCTACTCAAGATTTTGCTGTTAAAAATAATAGAACTCTCGGAAATATAAAGACTACTCTAGTCCTGCCCGAACGTCAATTTTACAGACTCTGGCCGCCATTTTGATTATTTTATAGTTATTTTTGTATTATGTAACAATCACAGATGATAGGTGAGTTATAGTTAAATAAATATTATTTATTTATACTATAGCATGCAAATGTCGGGTATATAGATTAATATACCTTACATACATACGGCATATACGTCATAAATTCAAGATTCAATGTTATGTATTTGAACTGTAATGAATCGAGCTATATTTTCGTGCTAAGTTTCTATCATCTATGTCAGTATTCCGTGGAATAACAACCCTATAGTTTCTGGATTATTATTGTTAGTTGTCTTTAGTGTCATATGTAGGAAACCGCGATTCTGAGCTGTAATTTAACCGTCGATTTTTGGATATTTCTTTATACTTTAATTACAGTTCAATTTCGTTGTTTATTTCAGAATTATTTGAAATAAAGAAGTGATATAAATCACTGTTGTTTTTGTTATTATTATTATTATTATTATTATTATTAATATTATTATTATTATTATTATTATTATTATTATTATTATTATTATTATTATTATTATTATTATTATTATTATTAACTTTTTGAACATTAGAGGGCAATCTCCCTTCGAATCAACAAATATGTTTCAATTGTAATATTAGATTTACTAATTACGCTGAACATTATTTGTTTTTTCTTGTTATTATTAATTCAAAAAGTTCATTATCACATTGATAGTTACTCCGTTAAAACACTACTCAGCTTATGCCTTCTTTTCAAGTTAAATCTGAAGAGTTTTTGGCTCGCACCAAGTTTTCTGTGGATCAATCCTTTACCCACAAAGCAATTTTGTTGGGTACAAGTAAAGGTTTCATTTTGAAAAGGGCTGATCAAACTGGGTTGGTTGAGTATTGGTGTAAAAGCGGTGGTACTACACAATACCTGGTTAATATTTTGCAGTCGAGAATAGCCAACGTCGTTCAGAAATTTCACCGTATCGTTTTCTATATCTGGGCCGGAACGTGCGACCTTACCGAGAAACGAGGCGACGGTTTTGTCTATTTAAGGACGGCTGATGATGAACTCGCGGTAGACCGCATTTTCCAACACTATCAACGTGCTATAGACATAGTAAGTCATTACGGCCAAACGGTGAAATTTATCGATATCCCGGCGTATTCTCTGGTCCTTGATAATGAGTAACTTCACCATTTGAATCCCTGTTCCTTCAAAGACCAAGAGCTGCTACTGCATGACCAACTCTCTCTCTTCTCAATGATAGAATTGAGAAAATTAATGCAGATATTGGTGTACACACCATCAAATGCAGTGTAGAGTTAATACTCCGTAAAAAATCTAGTGCGTGTAAACGCGTCCGTTATCATTATACTTTCGAGTTTCTGAAGGATGGTATGCATGCAGGTACGCTATTGAATCGGGTTTGGCTTCGGAAGATTCATTTAGACGTTCTCCGGATTTGCACCTCCATCACTACTCAGTGAGTTATATTTTTCAGTAAGCATACACTTACAACTCATTTCAGTAAGTGATATTACTTTTTTAGCGAATATTAATTTCGCTTCCTTGGTATAAATCAACAGGTGACCCATAATGATGAAACCTTTGTTTATTAACACTGAAACCGTGGAGGAACTTAGTGCACTCCATAATATTGGTAAAATTCGAGCTGCTGGCATAGTAAGTTTTCCTGAATCCAGAGGAAGTTCCATATCTCTGGCCGTCATTAAGGCAGATCCTGATCTGCCTGCCACAGCTACAGTCCTTGCACGATTGCTCCATGCTGGGAACGTCGTATTTGACATCAATGATGAAGGCACTGTTGGTGGGGTCGACTCGCACCCAAGGGAATAATCCCTGGAAGAACAAGTAGCTAGACTGAACATGGAACTGCTAGCTCAAGGTATCAAATACAAGGCACTCCTTAACTCAACTGGTCAACAAAGGGGTGATCAGACCCTAGTTGATAACCTGGTTCCTAGGGGGGTATATACCGCTAGAGAACCTAAGAGGGAGTCGCGATCAGTTTCTCACCATGACACTAGGACGTCATCACCAGTTCATTGAGCTTACTTGGATGGCTCTTCGTACAATGACTCTAGAATGTCATCACGCGGACGTAGAAGCTACTCTGATGGTCCTCTTATGTCAACTTTTGATGGAAAATGTGAGTGGAAACAATTTTTCATACAGTTTGAGCATACTGCTTCAAGGTACCGTTGGTCTGATACATATAAATTAGACATGCTCATCTCAGCTTTAAGGGACTAGGCCTTAAAGTTGTACTGCATCTGTTCTGTGCAAGTCCAGAATGATTACTTTAGTTTATGTGACAAATTAAGGTTGCGATTCGGGAAGAAAGATCTGCCCCGCATCATCAGAAAAAAAATGCAAGATATTCGACAAGAGGGTAACTCTTTAGAAGAATTTGCAGATATCATTCAGGAGCTCACTTTAGATGGCTACCCTGATGCCTCAGAGAGTTTGGGCGAGACAATTGTCATTGATGCATTCCTACGGGGTGTTGAGCATAAGCGAGCTGCTCTGATAGCTATGGATAAAGATCCGAGCACCCTGGAGGAGGCTGTACAAATGGCCAATGCAGCTATCTATAATCAAAGATTGATCATGGGTTCCAGAAGACCCGAGGTTCGAAACGTCCGTTTTCCAGACTATGCTTCTGGTTTGATGGAGGCAGATACTCCTGAGCAGTTGAGAGGCATAACGGCTCCACACTGGATAGATAAATTGGAAAAAGATGTCGAAGGACTTAGGAAGGATATGGCGGAGATGAAGGTAGATGTTGCTAAGATTTCGAATCTTATATCTGGTCAATTCGGTCGAGGTCGGTCTCCTCCAAGAGGGAAGGTCGTTCCATTGCATTCCCCTTCTCCTCCTCTCAGTTCTGGAAAGTGCTTTAATTGCAATTTAGAGGGGCATTTTTCCCGTGAGTGTCCAGAGCCGAGGCGTACACGGTCGCCATCACCTTCTGCTCCACCGAGATCTTCGCCTGTGCGATCATATGATGTTTGCATGTATGAGTTTAATCGTGACCCTATGACACTAGTCATTCCCATTAAATTAAATGGTGTTTCCGTTGATGCAGTGGTGGACACTGCGGCACAAGTGACAGTAATTGGCAATTTCTTTGCAAATAAATTACCTTACCCTTTAAAAAAGTTGGAGTCTATTTCATTGAAAGGTGCAGGTAGAGACAATATTATCCCTGCGGAAAGTGTTGAGCCAGTCACAATTGCATTAGGCTCTATGGTGGTTAACTGACCAGTCCTTCTTGCCAATATTAATGATCCGATTATATTAGGCCTGGATTTCTTGAAGGCACACAAGGCCACCATCGAGCTGACTAGACTGTGTCTGACAATTAATGTTGAACTGGTTCACGCATCAATGTTGAGAGCTCATGGGAAGGAATCCCAAGTAGCTCAGGTAACATTGAGGCAGAAAATGGTCGTTGGTCCTTTTGAGGCCGTGAAGACCACAGGCGTTCTGGATCGGGAGGTACAGAATGATATTGTGCTCCAGCCCTCATCTAAACTGGAGGGTCTGGTAACACCTCATACAGTGGCCACTGCCAAAGATTCCAGATTCCTATTGTGTTAAGGAACCTGTCGGCCCAATATATTACTCTGGAACAAGACCACAACCTTGGCATTGTCACAGAAATTGAGGAGGTTTTAGACCCTAGAACAGAATTTCAACTTGCTGGTAACCCTACAGACTTCTACAGCCACTGAGGTGGACATCCCTGTGTTCTTACAGATCTGTTTGAGAGGTCGACATCGGGTTTATCGGAGACGCAGTCTTTGCAAGTTAAATCCATGTTAATCGAGTATCAGGATGCATTTGCAAAAGATCATCTTGATTTGGGTTTGTTCAAGGGGATAAGACATAAGGTTGACACAGGTAATGCACAACATGTTCGTTCTAAACTTAGACGAACTCCTCTTGGTTTTGAGAATGAGGAAGAGAAACACCTTGCGGAAATGTTAGAGAAAGGTATCATAGTTCCGTCAAAATCTGAGTGGTAATCAGCCCCGGTATTAGTTCAGAAGAAAGATGGTAACGTGCAGTACTGCGTCGATTTTCGAGCTTTAAACAGTCTAACTCACAAAGACGTTTACCCCCTACCAAACATCGAGACATATCTGGATACACTTGGTGGTGCTAAGTTCATCAGCACACTTGATATGGCAGCCGGGTATTGGCAGGTCGCGGTTGACCCAGAGGACCGCCACAAGCTCGCATTTATAACAAGATATGGGCTCTTTGAATTTGTCCGGATGCCATTTGGTACATGCAACAGCCCGACTACCCTTCAGAGGGTTGTTCAGCTGGTGTTGCAAGGTCTTAACTGGTGCGAGTGTCTTGCGTATTTAGATGACGTCGTAGTGACAGGGACTGACTTTGACAGTCATATGACCAACTTGAACGCTGTCCTTTCCCGATTCCTGTCGCACAACCTTAAATTAAAACCTAAGAAGTGTAATTTGTTCCGTACAGAACTCTGTTTCTTAGGTAAGTTGGTGAGTGACAAGGGAATCGCTGTTAAGCCAAACAATATGGAAAGCGTCGCTAATTGGCCTGTTCCTAAGACCAGGAAAGAGCTGGAATCTTTCCTAGGGTGCATGAATTACCACCGAGAGCACATACAGGGTTGTGCTGGTATTTTTGCTCCTCTTTCTGCACTTACCAGTTCCATTGTAGAGTATGACTGGACTCTAGAGCATCAGGTAGCTTTCGAAACACTTCAGGGTGCTATGGTCAACCCTGGAGTGTTAGGTTATCCGACACCGGATGGCACCTTCATACTGGATACTGATGCTTCAGAGGCTGCTATTGGTGCATAGTTTCCCAAATTCAGAATGGGAAAGAGGTGCTTAATGGTTTTGCGAGCCGAACGCTGAGACTGGCTCAGCATAAATATTGTGTTACACGCAAAGAGTTGCTAGCCGTGGTAGCATTTACTAGGCAGTACCGTATGTACTTACTAGGATGGTCATTTATTTATCTGTTTTACCCATCCCACTCCTGACACCATGTGTAGTAACTTAGCTACGTATAAAAGGTTACTCACCCAACAGAGGTCTCGGGTCGTACCTTGGAACTTGAACTGCGCACATCTGCCGCTGGTTCCACGGGCCAATTCGAGACCTCTGTTGGGTGAGTATAATAATCAATTAAAAGTGAACCACAAGAAATTTAATAATAATCTTTGAAAAGGAAAGAAGAAAAATCAAACACACTTTCAGTTAGGCACCCATAAAATAGAACTAGTAAATGAATATCTCTTCCTTGGCGTTATACTCAAATATACCGGAAGTAAAACGTAATCTAAGGCCTTGTTCTCACTAGAGACTTAATCAGTGAGAACGGTGTATTCCACTTTCGCCTACGTTCCACTTTTGCCTACGGTAAATTTTGGGAAACTAGCGTAGGCGAAAATGGAATAGTGTGCAGTAGGAGTAAGGGATTATATGTGTTGCAATTTGCTAAGACAATTCTGGAATTAATAGCCATGACATGTATGCTCTCGGTTTATATAAGCAAGTGAACAAGTGATCATTTGACGTAATCAAACTAATCTGGCGTATAAGGTTTCAAACCTCATCACTGATCAGTATTACACAGAGATGCATCAAACGTTCGATGGGTGGGAACTGACAGAATGGAGAGAGTATGCGAACGATCCAATGTCCTAGAAGATGAAATACATTTCCTATTTGGATATGATATAGAAAGAATTAAATGTGTGCCAGATTATTATAAAAGAAATTATACTGATGACAAAATCAATGGGCTATTCCAATCACGCAACAAACCAGTTCTAAACAGATTATGTACATTTTTATTGCATTCAAAGTAAAGGCTCAGATAATTGTTCAGTGCTCAACAAGCATGCTAGTAACACGCACGCACGCACGCACGCACGCACGCAAGCTGCGCCCACTTCTTCTTTCCTTTGAAATCGATTTTTAAATTCGAAACCTTAATCCCAGAATCAAAGGCGTGTTCTCACTAGAGACTAAGGCCGCGTTCTCATACATTCACTATTCCTGTAAATACCAGGTATATCAGCTAGTGTTCTCATTGGACTCTCTTGTACCGGAATAAATACGTCATTTTTTTCGAAATTTAATCTCACAAAATCGGCGGTTTATTTTCCGACATATCGTTATTGCTTCCCTATGTGAACGCAGCCTATTCCGTCAAAATCTGCGAGGTAACGTTAACATTAGCATTTTCTCTCACGGTCTGCCAGGTAGCGCTACGGTCATCATGTTACCTGGCTGTCCACCAGGTAGAACCACCGTCCAGTCCGTGACTAGCGTCCACCAGTGTGAATGCAAACCGATATATCAGCTATATATTAACCTACATAGTACACGAAATAGTTAAACAGGACTAGGCCATGAGAAAGAGGCCTTAAGCCCTGTTCTCACTGGAGAGGTACTCAGAATAACGCCATACCTCAGTATTGCTCTACTCCGGTTAAGTCTCTAGTGGGAATCGGGAATAACGGGATTAAATTTCGTAATAGATGACGTATTTATTCAGATACAAGAGCCAGTTCAATGAGAACGCTAGCCGATATATCTCCTATTTACCGAAATAGTGGCTGTATGAGAACACAGCGTGTTCTCGCTGGAGAGTTAATCGGGAATAACGTCATACTTCGCTATGGCAGTACGCCGGTTAAGTCTTTGGTGAGAACACGGCCTTAAAGCGGCCTAAGGCCGCGTTCTCACTAGAGAGATAGTCAGAAATAACAACGTCATTCTTCGGTATGGCGTTATTTTTGATTAAGCCTCTACGGAGAACGCGGCCTTAATCTCAAGGCTAAGGTTAAGAAAGCTGTTGGATGTTTAGAAAGTAATTTGACCGTGGACTGATACTGCCAATTTAATAGCTCCCAGTCAAATTGGTTTCAAAATATTCAACCGAGTGTTTATTAAATTGTAAATTCATCAAAGACATACAATTCGGCCTTTTTCGAGTTTGGTTGCGGGAGCTACGTCATTTTTTTAACATTTTGGGTGAGTGCTTTTCTGTCAATTCAATAAAAGTTCGATTTCATTAACTCAATTAAATCAAGTTTAGATGATCTAAAGACCAAATTAGAAATTCTTGGAACGGCTCATCTAGGTACTAACAACGAACTTAGTGCCTTTAACCCGTCTTGTTTGCAGTGATCGTGAGGCCATGCTTGTCCATTTGCATGCCGAGAGAAGTTTTTTTGACAATACACCTCTCCCACATTGACGTCATTACGCCTGGATTCCCCTAAATCAACGCTCAGAGCAAAACTGCTGGCTGGCACAGCCGCCAACAAGCAGCTGACCAGTGTTGAGTTACTTTTGCACTAAAATTCACCGCAATCTAAAGCGTTCCTATAATAAACTAAAATCATTATATTATTTAAATCACATATCATTGGAAAGCGCATTCAATTGCCGAAACATTAATGCATTATTTTTTATATTTTTGCAACGTTTTCACTGAGTTATTTGCGTATATAAAATACACCATTCGACTTAGGCCGTGTTCTCTCTGGAGAATTAATAGGGAATAACACCATACATTAATATTGTAGTACGCCGGTTAAGTCTCTAGTGAGAACACGGCCTTAGAGGCATTAAATCAAGTGGACAATGGGGGATATTTTAAAATTGCAATCAACTGTATTAAATTTTATAAAACTATAAAAACTATTACGGAAATTTATAGAAAATTGGCTTTGCTTTCCAATGATGTATGACTTCACAAATGTTATGAACATAGATTTTCATAGGCACTTCCTAAAGTGCACTGTGTCTGATTCCCATTGTAATGTAATGCTGTTTGCGCGTCGGCTATAGCGATAACCAGCCGGAAGTGGTATGCGCGATCCATTCCTGGAAGGTATTTTCCCAAAATACGCTAATGTGGGAAAGGTCTATTTAACTCAGAAATGACTGGCTCAGTAACCGAGCCAGTCATTTCAGTGATAAATTGTCAAAAAATCTCTCGGCATGCAAATGGGCACTGGTTAGGAGAAAATTATCATTACCGATTGGTGGACGGCATCTGCAGGGGTCGAGAGAAATGTCCATTTGTAGGGCAACAGAAAAATATTTTTGTAAATTTACAAAAAAATATTCTCCTTAGCCTGTAAATATGTTAATTTCCTGAGAAATCTTTATCAATAAAAATGTTAATTGATTTACACTTACATTTGCGCGCTTTGGAGCACTGTTGACACAAGATGTGGTTAAAGGCTAATTTTCCCAATCGTGACACGTTTTCTTACATAAATACGCTTCTCCATGTATCGGTTAGTGAGATATTTATACAGTTAATATACAGAAAATAACTCATCACAAAGGAGGTATCCCGTTTTAGCTATGCCCCGCCTATCTCTAGCTAATCTCCACCTACCCTTTGACCGTGTTCGGATCAATCGATCCATTCACTATCTGAATCTCAATTTCCAGAAAAATATGAAAGTTGTATATTTGTTGAATATTTTGAAACCAATTTGACTGAGCGCTTTTGTTGCCTAACTATTCAATAGAATGTGTATTACATAGTACATGCATACGAACTAATAAGTATTTATGACGTATTAAATCGCGTCATTCATGACGTTACCGATTATAACGTCAGCCTACATGTGACGTAGCTGAGTATGACGTCATACGATTGACTGAGAAACTGGATCCTCGTGTCGATGCTTTATATTCACTACTCAAACACTGCTAGATAAAACGTACCATAGCAGGAAATGTCGAACATACGGATACAAATCAAACTCCATGCGGTATTAACTACATTTATTTATTCTATCAAGATGAGTAGTAGGGTCGGAATTAAAATGATACCACCTCCCTCAACTGGCAGCCGATCGGCGATCCGTGGCCCCCACCGCACTTTTAATCCCTGAGGACTTAGGGTTGTTGAGACATGTGGTTGGTGTTTGCCTCTAGATGATGCCCCAGGGATTAAGAGGGCGATGGGGGCCACGGATCGTCGATCGGCTGCCAGTTGAGGGAGGTAGTATAATTTTAATTCCGACCCTACTACTACCACACTGAACGCCCATTTAAAATCATGAAAGAAAAAAATAAACAAAAAACTAAAAAACTATGAAAAAACTAAAAAAAATATAAAACTCCCGCGCCCCACCTCCTCGGGAGAACCCTGCAGTTTTCGCCGGCCCTCTCTGGCCAGCCGGAAGCCCTCTCTGGCCGGCTTCTCTCTCTCTCATCTCTCTCTCTCCATCTCTGCGGGGTTTCTTGGTGGTTCCCCATTGCTCCTACCCCTACACTAGTGCGTACGACTTATCTAGCTGAGGTCTTTAGGGATTTGAACCATGGTTTTCTTTTTTACTTTTACTTTTGACTTTCGATTTCAGCGCTGTTGTCACCTGAGCCAACAGAGAACCGATGATTAGGTTGCAAATAATGATACTAATTGTTGCGCAATAATAGCAAATAGAATATACGTACGTCAAGATATAGGACTGATAAGCGCAGCAATACAGCAATGAGAACACATAACTTATCAGCTATATTTACTAATGCATACATGGTCGAGGTAGTCAATGCGTTGGTTCAAATCCTTCTTTTGTGTTATTAGCAAACTTAAAATCACAAGTTCAAATCTCACTATTAGAATTTGTGGATAACTCGGCCATTTCTCGTCCGATTTTAAAATGGTAAACAGTTTTGAAATGCTCGCTTCATTCCGGTCCTGATCAGTACCACGAGAATGAAGTGATTTACTTTCCAGTACCAACTCGGTACAATACAAGCATACACTCTCTCACAATACTGGCACGCGTTGCCGTGAGCTTTGGCAGTTGGACAAGGAGCTGACTGCTAGCTTGCGAGCCAAGACTGTAGCGAGGCAGAAGGCGGACCATCCACGGGAGTGCTTACCTCCCCTATGCAGGATCGCTACGCGAATGATGAGGGGGCCGAGTTCTGAACCCTTGGCCCGGAGCATGAGATTTACTCCCCAGTACCAACTCATTTGCTCATGATCTAGTGGATCTGTGCTGAGATTGCAAAGTCGATGTACTTCCCAATAGTGGATAACAGGTTCTCATCGTGTATACTGGGTCGAATGACTGTCAGGCAGTCCTACCGAGGATCAGTGTGGTGTGATGTCGTGGGTTCAATGGCCCGATCTGGATGTTGCACATATGTTTAAAGTCTCGGTATATAGAGGATTTAATCGACTGCCATGTTTGGTAAAGTTCTCCGGCAGATTGTCTTTAGGCAGCAGGACAAGTCGGCACGACAGTCAGCATGACAGCCACGGCGTGCACTGTCCCACTGTGACAGGGTCCGAGGACTGCTTCGTGACATCAACATTATCCACGATCGAGCAAAGGTTACACCTCCTCCTGATGCGGAGATACTGGCTGCCATAGAGGAAGGAGCGCTAGCTCGTAGTACACAAGAACTTCTGACTCGGATACTCTACCAGAAGTTTGACAGCACCCAGGGCAGGGCACCCAACCTACCTGTGGCCGAAACCAACAGTCCTGTTATTCTAGCTCTCCAAAAAGGGCGAGGGTCGATCCCAAAGATCTACTAATGGTCGGGAAGTGGGCTGCCGTATTTAGCCTCCATAGCCAGGAAGAGCGAGATATGCTGGATATCCTCCAGTCTGGAGCAAATAACTTCTTCAGGAAGGAGGTCAATGCTGCTGTAGTGGAGAGCCATGACACTGTTCATGCAGAAGGTACTCAGGAGGGGCTCACTGTTGGCTGCAAGGAGGCTGTTGAACACATCTTCAACGAAAGATGGCGCAGGAGATTGGCCAGGAGTAATCTGCCAGCATTTCTGAAATTCCCAGATAACTACCAGGACTACCTCATCAAATCTGCTCGCAAGTCAGGTGCTCGTTGCGCATGGAAAACGTGGATCTTCTGTGAGAAGTTCCAGAAGAAGAGAGTCCTACCATCTGACCCTCAGTGGATAGAGTTTCAGTGACAGGATTCTGATGAAACTGACGAAGTTCCTCAAGCTTCTGACGAAGTTCCTGCAGCTTCTGACGAAGGTCCTCACACATCTGACGAAGTAGCAGAGACCGACGAAGTTCCTCAGCCTTCTGATGAATGAAAACAGTTGAGGCCGACAGTCTGTCAGCAATGATGCACAGAGCAGCTAGTTTCCTGGCTGGATTCAGCTTGTAGGTGAATGTCTGTGCCTTTTCCAGAGAGGGCTTGAAGTGTGACAGCTCACCTGTCTCCTTGTTGCTGAAGATGAAGCGGTACAGATCAGCTGTCCTCTGTACACCTGCGATAAATTCCCCTTTGGTCTCCTTGAGGGTTAGGCTGTCGTATATGCTTGCACGTTCTGCGTCTTGGTGATTGGGCCATTGTACCATTGATCATTACTGTCAACCGCCTCTGTGGCGGAGTCAGACACGAGAAGGATGTATTGAGAGGGTGAATGTTCGGCCAGGAGAGGCCGCAGCAAGTTGTTTTTCCCGTGTCCTGACGGGGCAATGATCAGCACCACCTGGCCAGCATCGGCCGGCCTACTGTTGAATGGTACAGACATGTGCGCAGGGAATGGTTAGCACTTGGTCGGCGGTAGCCTTGTCTATATCTGGGAGACTAAACGGCAGTACTTCCTGCACCAGCTCTTTTGCCTGCAGAGCGGGGAATCCTGCACCTCCGGCAGGTACAAAGGATGCAATGGAGGCGTCAAGCATGAAATACCAGCAGCAGCTGAGAAGATAGCATAGAGGGCATTTGTCAGCACCCACAGTGTCTAGTACATCCAGTATCTGTATGATACATGCATGGGAAGCCATGACTATCCTGTGGTCTTAAACAGCAAACCAAACAACCCTGACTTCTTCACCTCTGGTAGCTGGAGGCTGGCTGTAGCACCCGCAGTGCCATCAACAGCAATCTGGCTCAGCTTGATGGTGCCTACCTTGAGATTCTCTCCATCCTGTTGGAATGAGCTCCGTGGTTTCAGGAGATTTTTAACCAGGTCTCGCATAGGACTCAGCCATAACCTTGATGGCTCCAGCCTCACCGATTCCGAGCATACCTCGCACCATCCCCGTGTCCTTGATACCCATCCCCTTATATACAGTCTTGGCCTTGTTAATGGCCGATTGCCCTACCGTATCAGTGTTCCCGATGAGATCTCAGGCTGGGATGGTACCGCGGATCTCCCGTGGGTCTCCTTTGAAGCGAAGACTAGGAAGGTGATAGGGGCACCAGCGTCCTCTGAACCGAGGCGTGCTTCACCCAAGTGAACAAGATCGCCTAGCTCTTTGCTTTCTAGGTCTGTGAGTGACAGAGTCATAGTGCTATATACAGACGGCTTAAACCTATTAGTGAAAAGGAGGACCACGCAGTCGGCCAAGGGAATAGGTAGCAGTGCTCAGGGTACTGGCCCTCTCTGCAGGGACATGCCTTGTGGGCGGTCCCGGGCATTGGCGATCCTAAGTATGCATGCCCGACCATAGGCTACACACCGCCCTCTGGCACGCCATGCTGCAGGGGTCTTGTGATCCATCTCTCACTATTCAGGGTGGCTAAACGTAGGCGGCGATGATCTCAGCCATTGCACTCATTGCTAGCCCTAGAACCGCGGCCTCTATTACTGTAACACGTTCAACCATGAGCCTGGCAGCGGCAGTGTAGGAGGCAACTCTGATGGTGATCTTTGGGATGGGGTGAGTTATTCCCAGACAGTGCTCGGCCACCCCGCTCACCAATGTAGCAAGGACAGTGGCGGCAGGAAGAACCTCATTTCCACCTGTCATCTTCACCACAGCTACATTCGCCGCCACATTACTGGCTATATGGACTGCTAGGGGCTTAGCCTGATTAGTAGACCCAGTAGCATCTGGGTCTTGGTTTGCAGCAGGTTCTCCACCTTCTGAAGACTCGCCTGGCTCTCGGGCTGTTGCTTCACGATCTGTACCGCTGATGTCATTGTTTAAGCACTGAGTATACAACGCAGTTAAACGTCTGCGTTCCTTGTCGAGTGAGCTAATAAGATCTTCCCAGTCTGCATCTGCCAGGTGTCTGGGTTGGTACTCAGGAATATTCATCTCTTTATTGAGACATCTTAACCATATCTGGGCTCATGCTATGCGAGAAGTACTATGAGGTCTTCCAGAGGGTGTTGCAGGACTACAAGAAGAAGACACCAGATGAACTCGCTCAGCTCTCTGGTGCTGAGCTGACAGAGGAGCTAACAGCTGTGAAGCTCTATCTAGGATTTGGTATGGGGCAGATCTGCTTCCTCGAATACCTTATCATGGGTATCGTCGAGAAGGTCCTGCGAGCTAAAGGTTTCTACAAGGATCAGGAGTATCTGCGTGAGTGTTCCAGCTGTTGCAGACCTCCATGGCCTCACCTGACCCAGAGCTGAACAAGGCTCTGCGATACTACAAGCTTGAAAAAGGATGCGCTGTGGAACCATCCAGCCATCGGATGTGCATGTTGGCAGCGTGTATAGGGGCTGTAGGACAGGCCAAGCTGGTTCAGTGTCTCACCATGGTCCCCACTGTTACTGTAAAGAGTCAGGATAGTCTTATAGCTGATTTGCCAGCGGTGGAGCAGGCTGATCCTGAGCACCACGATAGCTAGGCATTACACCACTCATAGACCTACCACAGCAAGTGGTGTCGTGTCGACTGGCGGCAGTGTTGGGGTCGGAGTTGCGCTGGGAAGCGTCATGTCGACTGGCTGCAGTGTCAGTGTCGGAACGACTGTATGGCCCATACTATGCGTAGGTGCATTGATATCAGTGTTGAAGCCGAAGTGGAAACCGGGGGGAACTCCATTCGATTCATGTTGTTATAGCCCCTGACTTGGAGGTCCTCGATGTTCACGATCATGTTGCTCGGAATCAATCGTAGGTGCAGTGAACTAACAAAATCAAGTTTGCGATGGGCCTTCTGCAACCCCTGCTGGAACTTAGCAATAAGACTACTGGGGACTGCCACAATGATCATATCATCAACGAGACTGATGCACATGGCCTGGACCTCTGCTCCGCTGACACAATCTATGGAATGCCTCGGCTGGGTTTGTGCCTTAAGGAGGCAGTAGCACAGTGCTTCCAGTGACTGGTTGATCCGACCAATCCCTGCTGGTGTGAGGCCTAAGGTGGTGTGTGGGACAAAGTACTTCCACACATCTGGATAGTCCTGCTGCAAACGAGAATGTCACTGTCTTCCGATGGCCTACTCGTCGGGGTGTTCAATAGGAGAATCCTGAGTAGTCACGTCACGGGTCACCGTACATAACCCCTAGGCCACTGTTGTCCCCACTCATGCCACCGATAGTCTGGGTGAGCACTGAACTCTCTCTGTAGTGTGCTGGCCGCTGAGACGCTATGACTGTTGAGCTGTGGGTCGAAGTCGTTTGTATCAAGGAGGCTTGCACCCAGCTCATGGAGGATTCATCACACCATGAAGTACACGTGGAATCTGAGATAGCTGGCGATGAGCACAGCTTCAGGAGTACCAGCATAGGAGTGAAGCAGGGTGGAACTTATTCCACATCCTGCTGTGGCACGCCACACCACACAACTCAGCTGCTGATTCCAGTATGAGAGGCTTGGAGCAGCCATCCAAGTATGAGCTTGCTTTGCATCGTTGATGGTGAGGGGGTGGTTGGTCAGCGGTTGTGGGTTGTCAGGGAAGTTTGTTCGGGACCGTCCATCCACTGTGATGGAGAACGGTGATAGCTCTGCTATATCATCCAGTAGACCTCTTAGGCCAGGAGGGGTGGTTGGCTCCGGATGACTGTCGTGAGGTTCAGTGGGAAGGCCATCTATACTGGTGATCTTAAAGCTACAGTACAGGCAGCACACTATTTGTAGTTGTCTCGACTCCAGAGACCAGCGAGGTAGCCTCGCCGTAACATCTCGTTTTTCAGCTCCACCACATCAACCCGCCCGCTGCATCATTTGAGGTATTGCTGTCGCACTTTATGTTTCTCCATGCGGTACAGGGCTTGGACCTTCAATATATGGGGGTACCTTCATCGGTGACATGGCCATCCTCTAGAGCTTTGCTGACAGCCTCGTCGATAGTCCGTAGCAGACTCTGTGCCAGTGTCACGTACTTAGCATGCTTCTCCATCCTCCTTGTGATCTGCCGCTGCCCCACCCCCAAGTCCGTGGCCAAGACAGTAGCAGTTAGTGTCATGCCACCTAGCGGGATGGCGACAAGTAACCCACCCCTGTAGCGAGAGTGGCCAGAGCTGCCACACCAGCACTGGCCCTAATCACACCCGCAGCAGTTGTTGTACGCACGAGGACGTTGTATGCTGTCTTATATCGCCTGCGCGTTCTGCTGTACTTTTCTGCCCCATGACCGAGATTCTGCCTGATGGTATCTATCTGCTGGAGTCGCCAGCCGTGGATGGTACCGCCCTCGTCAGCAGCCAGGGAGGGGTATAGTTCTGGTTGCTTCCGCCACTCTGATTTTGCCATATTATACCTGGAGGTTAAACCTGCATCACCTGCAGAATCTGCTCATGAGTCATAGAAGGGTTCATTTTGGAGAGCCTGGTGAACCGTACCAGCTTGTTGGTGTCGAGACAGACGTCTTTTAGACCGTGGTCATCCAGCACTATGTCGGGTGCCAGTAGCTTTCTGAGACGTGACATCTGGAACTTCAACTTATTACCAGGATGGTAGGTCTGCTGCTTGATGGTTTTCTTGGTCTTACATTTCTGCGCCATCTCCTCTGTCCACTGTATGACATCTGGCTCATCCTCGTCTGAGAAGACACCTGGCTCATCCTCCTCTGTGAAGACATCTGGCTCACCGTCGTCTGTCAAGACTCCTGCGTCCCGCTTACTCTCCTCCAGGAGGGCCTGCCAGTATCAGAAATTGTCACTGTTCCTTCGTCACCTTGCAAGGCTCACATTCTGTTGATACCAGTTCTCCCGCTGTAGTCGCTCGCCTTCTTGTTGCAGTGCGAGCCTCTGTTCGTTTAATGCCTTTATCTGTGCAGTGGTCATGAAGGGGCGAACCTCTTTCTTCATTATCTCGACCAAGGTCAGATAATGCTGGTATGATATCATCTTGTTGTCAGGTCAAGGAGTAATAAGAGTGTAAACTCTAAATGGGCATCCAATATCCCATCCGTGTGAACATGCTAGGACTGATAGCTTTCCATAGGTTGCTGTTGGCACCTTGGAGATACTCTATCACATCCCGGCCGCCTTCTACCAGTGAGCTGGTGTGTGGACTGCCCAGAAGTTGATGTAGCCCATCGGCGTGTCTGTATGTTGTGCCCCGCTGGGGCACCTCGAAGAGGACCCATTCTACACGATACTGTACCACCCGTCTCCCCTCTAGAGAGGGTGAGATTACGTTCTCACCACCGGAGAGCAGCAGTCGGAAAATCGGCATGGTTATATCTCCTGTTTAAACCATTTCCATAGCGTGCTATGGAACCTATATTTGCTCACTCAACCGGTCTTGCTGACCTGGCAGATGTGTACGCAGTTGATGCTGCCAAGGTAGAAGAGAGCGATGGCAAGTCATTCGCCCTACAGTACGAAGCATACTCAAAGGTATTCTCCCTCCACCCCATTGATGGTGATGGGGTGGAGCTGCTCACAGACCTCAAGGATGTGTTGAAGGAGCGCCTGGGCCGCAACGTAGATCGCCACAAGATCCTGTTTCGGTATGATTTCCCGAAGAGGAAGTACATCCTCGAGCGTTGATTGAGTTCTCGGATACAGAGGTGGCAGACATCAACACCCTAAATAACGACCTCAGCTTTCATCTGGTCAAACCCTATTCGAGCGGTGCCCCGCCGATGACCCATGAGGGTCTGCTATTGACCCTGGCAAACCTGCAGTTCATGTTTGAGAAGAATGAAGTGTGGTACCGCGCTGGACCTGGTGGTAGCTTGAATACATGGTTGCCACTATATAGGCCTCCCTCGGTCATTGACATAGAGGTTACTCCCCTCTCCACTGTTGTGACAAGGGATGGGACTGTTCGAAAGCTCTACAATCGGGGATCATCCTTCCTCACCTACATAGGTGAAGGTGTCTCCCTGACGAGGGTGGGTCACTGGATCGGGGTTACAGATGGAAAGATCCTGCTGCGTCGTCCATTCGATGGACCAGACGAAGCTGTTAACCTCCAGGATGGCATCCTACGGGTAGATGGTGTGTCACATGTCACCAAATCTAAGGGTGCTGATAAACTGCTTCAGCGAGTTGGACTCACTAGCCTGCAAATGACTCATAGTCTTAGAGCTACGTTTCCTAGCCGGTGGCAAAGTGAAGCAGCTAGCCCCTGCCCCTGAGGGGATGAAGATCACTATCGAACCGGATGGAACAGGGCTCGATCTGGCACAGATATTTCTCGAGGGGTTCACTCTATTCAGTTTAACTCTTCATGTATAGCCATGATTCTCATCACACTGGTCGTGCTAGCGTATACAGCAGTGGCACAGGGCGCTGAGACTGCCATGATATTGGATGCTAATTGGGCCCACTTTCGGAATGCCCCCCTTCCCCCCCACCCCAAGTACAATCCTTGGGTCGACCTCTTGCGGGAAACCTTTACGACCGCTTTCACCCACGTGAAGAGATCGAGTCTGTAGGACGTGGTTGTCTGCTGGAGACACCTGCTCAGCACCAGATTCTCTGCGTAACATGTGAACATGCCAGAGTCTGCTGTGGTGCAAATGCTAAGCAATTTAGCCTCCTAACAGGTCAGCGTTGTCAAGGTAGATGGAAGACACTATGGGTGGTCCCATCATGCCAATGCAACTCTGGCAGAGACTACGTGTTTGTCTGAGCCTACACAGAATAGAGAGAGGCCGGCCAGTGGCCGGTATCCTGAGGAGGTTCTCCCGCACAGTGGGGTCCGCACAGGAGTTTTATTTTCGCAACAGCCTTCCATGTCAGCAGACCCCATCTCGACAACGAACATCACATGTCTCAAATTCCTATGCCCCAGGGATTGTGAGGGCGGTGGGCGCCACGCATCGCCGAACGGCGGCCAGTTGAGGTCGGTGGTATCATTTTATGTCTCAAATTCCTATGCCCCAGGGATTGAGAGGGCGGTGGGGCCAACGGATCGCCGGGACTTAGGGTTGTTGAGACATGTGGTTGGTGTTTGCCTCTAGATGATGCCAGGCACTGTTGCTGAGGAGTTTGAAGAGATCTGCCAAGAGCGGTTTACTCTTATCTACATCTCCCGAGCGGCGGGCCTCGTAATGGTTGGGTCGGAATTAAAATGATACTACCTCCCTCAACTGGCAGCCATTCGGCGATCCGTGACCCCCGCCGCCCTCTTAATCCCTGGGGCATCATCTAGAGGCAAACACCAACCACATATCTCAACAACCCTAAGTCCCCAGGGCTTAAGAGAGGGGTGGGGGCCACGGATCGCCGAATGGCTGCCAGTTGAGGGAGGTGGTATCATTTTAATTCCGACCCTACTACTACATGGACAACCAATGTCAGTAACTCATTGTCCAACCAAAAGTAACAAAGCAGTGACAGATCTGACCCTGTAGCATACCGCGAAGGAACTAGAGTCATGTACAGATGATTCTGCCCATGCGCCACAGCCACTGTGTCCCGGCTACTCACTATGGCGTATGGCGACACCTAAGACTGATTACAGCCTGACACATGCATTGCATGCTGACAATCAAAGATCAGTTTCGAGCTTGCGGTATGTTGGCCCACTCCTCTGTCAAGGCGGGCCTATGCTCCTGGAGGCTGGTGGGTTGGACTGGTCAAGCTGAAATGGGTGTTTGCAGAAGGTCTCAAGCCTGCTCAATGTGATTCGAGTCTGGAGACCGAGCTGGCCACTCCAGTCGCTCGATACCATCGTTTTCCTGTGGTCGCGCATTATTACGCATCAGAATTAAATTGCATATGGAATAGATGGGGACCTTCGTCCTTATACCTCACACCAGTCAGAGAGCGATTCTAGATGTATGTAAGGCCACCGGCAATAATGCTGCCACGCACCATGACTGAAACTGCACCATATTTTCATAACGGTTTCGGTCCAGGATGTTGGCATCAGAAACTCTTTCATTTTGACGGCACTACACACGAACACATATATTGTGAACATCCACGCCGGATCGCTACTCTCTTGTGAACAAGACAACCTCCCTTGAGATGGAGGCAAGTTGAAAATTAATGTTCTCTACTTCATTTCAGTCTCGCTGGAAGATGCCTCCAAGCAAGGGTCCCCCTCCCTACAGCTGTGCACTACTGGCATGCAAGCTCTTTCTAACAGTTGGACTGGATATCGTCAGCTCCGTCGTGGATCTAATGTGGAGTCGCAGTACTGTAGCAGTGGTGGTTTAGTTTCGGCAGGTAGAGATGACAAGGAAACTGTCCTGTGGTTGTGTGATAGACCTCACACAGCAGCGACTATAACGTCTGATTACATGACTGGTCTCCTGATATCTGTTCCATGCCCTGGAGATGACACTCTGACTGTCTCCAAGTACAACAGCTACTCTTTGCTTTGCCCACCTACCTTGTATCAGGACAATACCACGCGAAAGCTCCTGATCACTCAGAATGAACCTTTCCAGTTTTAGCTGTGCCCGGTCCATCTTTACCTAAGCTCCACCTACACCTCGATCGTGTTGGAATCGATCCCTGCAATCTCTGAATCTCAATTTCCGGAAAACTATACAGGTAAGCTCTTGACTATTTTGAAATTAATTTGACTGGGTGCTGTTGCTGCCTATGTAATATACGTATTGAAATGATAACTTAAGATTTACTTCTTTTTGTTACGTCCAGGCACACAAGTTAACCCTCTAAAAATAAACGATTTTAACTCTTTTATTTTCAAGCATTCCGCTGTGAATATGCACCATTGCATTTGCCAATAGAGTCTTGATTTTGAGCGTCCATCTACCATCTGACCTCATAATCAGCTAAGTGACGTATATGCTGACGTCATAATTATTACGTCATAAAAGATTATATCTGGCCCGTCCTTAACCTTTAATAGTCCGACACGTTGTACGAATTGTATGTCTCTACTATTTAATAAACATGCTGTTGAATATTTTGAAACTAATTTGCAGCAACAGCGATCAGTCAAATTTGTTCCAAAATATTCAATAGCTTACCTGTATAGTTTTCTGGAAATTGGTAGTCAGATAGTTCACAGATCGATCTATCCCAACACGAGCGAGAAGTGGGTGGAGCTTGGCTAGAGATGGGTGGGGGGGGGGAGCATAGCTAAAAATGGAAAGACCCATTGTTTAGTTCTTGGAACTGCTTAGATGAAGATCCTGTGGTAGTTTGTTCCAATCCCTTATCGTACTGGGAATAAAGCTGTATTTAAAGACGCTAGTTCTAGGATAAATTTCGTCGAAGTGGCTGTTGTGCATGTTTTCGTTTTTCCCAATTGGCGTCTGTCGACTGTTTAATGGTATCTTTGCTTGTTGCTGTAGACTACAGACTGTAGAATTGAATAACGCTGTTTTCTTTCCGACTCTGTCAATGGTGGCAATCTTATGTCTTCCATTATAGTTCTCATTCTTCCAGATTCGTAGCAGTGGTTTGACGTGATAAATCTAGTCGCGCGATCTCGCACATTTTCTACTTTGTTGTGAATAATTTTTTGATGAGTGTACCAAACCGTACTGACATATTCCAAAACTGATCTAATCTGTCTCATGTACGCATGCAGTTTGATTTCTTGGGAATGGAATGATAATTTTTTTCGGAATATTTCTAAGGTCATGTAGGATGTGCTGAGTATCTCAGTGATCTCCTTGATCCGTTTATTCCAGCTTAAGTCATTTATGATTCTGACGCCAAATGGACCTTAGTTAAGTTGTTGAACATTTTGAAACTAATTTGACTGAGTGCTGTTGTGGGATTAGTTTCAAAATATTCAACAGACTATTTATTAAATAGTAAAGACATACAATTCGTACAGTAACGCATAGTCCGTCTTGAACAGTTGAAAGATGCATTACTTTAATGCTAGTGAAACAACACTTAGACGGGTACATTATAGCGTGTAAGCGAATTTGATGGATTAATGTCTTCAGGTTATGCACACCATGTTGCATTTTGTTGGTTGTAAGTGCATTCCTCAAGTGGTAACATGGTTACCTAACATCTTTATGTCTAGCAGTCCTCAGGCTCATCAAATTCCGGGTAACATGCAGATTAAGCGTTCGTGGTGAACTTATCTACGCCATTCATGACGTTATTGAGTATGACGTCACCCTACACGTCATATGATTGATGGAAAATTGGAATTCTCAATTAACAAGTATGAAAGCTCTATAGGTATGAGGGCGGCGGCTCTGTCAGAAATGTAAAAACCTTGATTGACTGACTGACCGACCGACAGACCGACCGACCGGTCGACCGCCAGATTGACCGACACACAGACTAAAAGACTAACAAACAGACAGACAGACAGACAGACAGTCAGACAGCCAGACAGCCAGACAGCCAGCCAGCCAGCCAGCCAGACAGACAGACAGAAAAACGAACCGAATTCGACAAGTTGCGTCTACAACTATAAATGTATCTTGAAAGTGTTGCTATTGAAAACAGTGATAGTATTATTCACCACGGGTGTCAGTACCCTAGAAATAAAATTTAAAACAAATGTCTTAGGCCTAATATAATTATTCTACTCACCGTCAGGAACAGAAAATGTAAGAATGACTGATAGCCACGTAACACGCCTGTTTCTCTAGCGTAAAAGACGCCGAAATCGTGAGCTTATTCATCCGTAGCATTCTCACAACTTTCATGGATCACGTATTTCTTAAAAAAATAATACACACTTTCCAGAATGCTATTCTTAGCATTAAAGATGTACACAATTATTTTACAGCGTAATTACTTTTTTTTTAAATTTAAGACACGTACCCTTTTTGATCACTGGTAACAGAGTGGAGGGAATGTTTAAAAAGTCAATGATCTCTAACTCTGACATTCAGAATGGAGGGATCCGATCTGTTACTCAAGTATATGAAGTCATCCTCACGTTTCTAGAGTATCCATCCATCATCTGACCTCGTATGGCGTCATAATCCGCCCAGCGCGTGTATGATGACGTCACAATCATTACGTCGCAAAGGGTTCCGTATAGACCGTCAATAAATCTCAAATACTCCGACACGTTGTATGAATTGTATGTCTTTGTAATTCTTTGCTATTTAATAAACATGCTGTTGAATATTTTGAAACTAATTCGACTGGGCGCTGTTGCTGCCTTAGGATATAGCTAAAACCGCAAAGGTCTATTACATCACAGGTAGCCTGGCGTCACACTCATAATGCATACTGGATGACATATCTGGCGCCCGCAATGAACATGATTTGAGGGTACATTTGTGAAAATGCGAATGGCGAATGGCAAAAGACTTAGACAGTCTTTCGTCATTCAGTTGGAAGACAAACTGTTTTGTATGTGGTAAAGTGCTGTGCATTCATCTAGAACATCCCCACCAGGGATATATCACGCTCGTGCGCGCGCATCCTGGAAACTCGCGATGCTACGCTAATTGGAAATTTCGAGTTCATCCGTCCATCATCTGACGTCATATGGCGTCATAATCAACTAAGTGATGCGTAAGATGGTGTCATAATTAATTATTGCATCAATGACTCAATTTAGTGCGTCTTTAACGCTTAATTCATGAATTCATTTCCTCACTCAATGATATGACGTCATAATCAACTGCGTGTAGCCTGGTGTAGTCTGACGTCATAATTATTACATCATGGATTATGATGACGACAATGACGACAGAGGCATATCATTAGGGGATTCAAATTCCCCTTCTTTGCAGAGGGCGCTTTTCCACCACCACCACCACCACTACCACCACCACCACCACCACCACGCCCATTCACCGCCACCACCAACCCCACCATCTGTTCTCGTTAGCGCTTTTTAGTCTTCCTCATCACATTAGTTTCCTGATAGTGGTCATATTGGTTTCAGGTTGGTTGTGCTCGATAGTTATTACCCACATGTTGAAATAAGCTCGATATAAGCTGTGGGTTCCCGATAGTTTTCTTCTCCAAATTTTACGGATTTTGTCGGATCCTAGTTTATGTCCACATCCTGTTGTACTCCGGCAACACAATTGGTATTGTTTTATGCGATGGCGCCGTCCGGGTGGGTGGGCGGGTAGGCAGGATGGGTGGGTAGATTGGTGGGCGAGGAGACGGGTGGGAAGCACGGCAGAGCGGTTTCTGGACAATAACTCAATTCCCATTTATCCGATCCATTTGAAACTTCAGAGGGTGGTTGGACACGCTCTGGGAAAGAAACCTATCAAAATTGACGATGATCCGAAATCCAAGATGGCCACCATCATCCGGTGGCCCACTTGAAGAGTGATTTCTGGATTATAGAATCTTACCATTTATCAGATTACTTTGAAACTGCATAGGGTCATTGAATTAGGTCTGGAGAAGAAACCTATCGAAATCCAAAATGATCCTAAATCGAAGATGACTACAGGCGGCCATCTTGAAAATTGGTTTCTGATGTCATCATGGCGGGGTATTTTCGGAGCTCTTGTTCTGTGTTTCTAATTTGATTCCAATAGTTGTTGTTGCTGGCGGTGTTGAGGGAAGGGGTGGTGGTGGTAGTGGTGGTGGTGGTGGTGGTGGTTGTGGTGGTGGTGGTGGTGTTGATGGTGGTGGTGGTGGTGGTGGTGGTGGTAGTGGTGGTGGTGGTGGTGGTGGTGGTGGTGGTGGTGGTACTGATGGTTATGGTAGCGGTGGTATTTATGCCGATAGTGATTCTTGCAGTAGTGATGGTGTTTGCTTTTGCTTTTGGTAGGTGTGTTTTGCTGCGGGGCTTGCTGAAATTGTTATTGTGATGATGATGGCTATGAGTCTCTTTTACAATTGATGCAGCGCCACGACATGTCGTGGCTGTTACTGTTGGTGGTTATGTCGTTGCTGGCGCTGGAATCACTGGCTGTGGTGTCAACAGCGATGGTGGCGGCTGTGGCCACAGCGGTGGCAATGGCTGGTACGTGCCTGAGCGAGCGCGTTCGTGCGTGCGGTTGCATGCATGCGTGCATGTGTGTGCGTGTGCATGTATGTATGACGAGGGATAGGGTATATTAGTTGCTTATTAGTTCCGTCTCAGCAAAACACAATATTCTCTTATTTTTTCAAAAATCACGCTTAGTATATGAAAATGCTCACACATTGCCCTACGCTCCCTTATTATATACGAATTCCAGTCTGCGGGATTTTATAAAGTCTCGGTGCAGATTATAAAGGCGCTCAGCAAACTAGACCTTACTATTTGACTAGCACGTGTATCTTTGATATGCAAATACACAAAGTGAATTGATCTACACACAGATCGGTGATGTCGGCGATTTTGGCATTTTCAAAATGTCTTGGAGTTTGCGCAAGGTGGAATAGCTGTCTGAGAAAGAATAACTACACATTTATATCCAATTTTGAATGGACATTTATCCTGGATGGGGGTAGAACGTAATTATAAACATATTCATTTCATTTTTGTGTCGTCAGTTAGTAATTTCTCTGTATTTTATTAGAAGAAACTTTGATATTGGGGTGCTCGCTAGATATGTTACACATAAGGCATCAAAAAGTGAATGGGAAGGATTTAAATTTGGCGAGCTCTTTTATTAGGCTGGAGATGTGAGGAAAAGGAAAATGGCCGCTGCAAAACTGAAGCGGATGATTACTTGATACAAATTGCAAACATGAATAATTAATTAAATTACTATCTTTTTATTAAAAAAAATTCTTAATTTCATAATAACCATTCAGCTTTAAAGTAGCTCATACACACTTTTATATAATGCTCTCAAACTGCGCTAGTCGCTGTGATCACCCATCTCACGTGTTGTACATGGTGATCAATCGCATGTGAGTGTACGTATAGGTCGTAAGGGGTTTTCAGTGTAAGAGCAATTGAGCTTTTCAGTTTTAGCTATGCCCCGCCCATCACTAGCTAAGCTCCACCCACACTACGATCCCTAAACACCCTAACTATTAATTTCCAGAAAACTATACGGTAAGTTGCTAAATATTTTGAAACTAATTTGACTGGGCGCTGTCGCTGCCTATTAGTTTCAATATATTCAACATAATGGTAAAGACATATTATTCGTACAACGTGTCGGACTATGAAGCGCTAAAGACAGACTATTTCGAATAATGCGTGACGGCATGATTATGACGTCATCCTACACGTCACTTGGTTTATTATGACGTCATATGATGGATGGATAAACTTGGAAATGTCCATTGATCGCACGTTGAGGCAATTGCGAGTAGTCGGGTCCACTCTCTCCATCACTCTTACGTACCCGCATCTACTCCCACGGAAATAGTCGCCTAGTGGGAAATAGGCCGCCTTTAAACAATAATACGTCGACCATGTTTTATTGCTACTATGTGCGGTCAAAATATTTCCCTGTAGAGGACAGAGTCGCCTACAACCTACCCAACCTCATCAGCGACACTGGCACTCAAATGTCAAAAAGGCCCTCGAAGAGCGAATAACTAGCATCGACGTCAGCTCCGATCCAAACGAAGCCCTAACCTAAATATTGAAATCTATGGAATCATCACCTAACCCCACCATAGGTATTCTAAAACACAATCGAACTGTGTATCTTGACGACCCTCTAGTAGTAAAACTGTCAAGAGAGCACTAAGCATCACGGCTGCGCATTTATCAAGGTGGCCAACGTGAAGATCGCGCCAAACTACCCCGGGAGCACAATAGCATTCTGGGCCACATTAGGGAACGTTTCAAAGATCTTGCTATTCAACAAGTGCACTCCCTAGCAGATCAAAGCACTGCCATGGATAACTGTCACACACTATTTCGGGCAGCCCGAGGCCTGAGAGTTACTGCCTACACACCTACATTCACTGTAGACAACTCAAGCACACTTTATCGGGACTGACCAGGGCAAAGCCGATGCGATTCGAGAACGGTTCAAGGAACCACGATGATGAGCCCTTGTACCCGTTCTCAGGAGACAACAGGCCATTACTAACATTATTTAAAACAGCAGAAGTGTAGAAGGCACTGCGTCCGGACCTGATGGCGTGAACAATGAACATTATCTCAAAACCGATCCCGCACCTAATCAATTCAGCTTTTATGCAGCACCTCCCCATCGACGCTGTAGGCCAAGGCACCCTTATCGCGCTACCAAAGCCTATGAAGCCACCTGCTCCCCACCCCCACCCACCCCCACTCTCCCACCACCCCCAACCGATCCGCGGCCCATTGTGCTCCTCAAAATCATACGGAAAATCCTATCCAATGTTACTCTATGCCGCATCTGAGACAAGATCGATGACTTCACCAGATCATGTCAAAATGGCTTCAAACTTGGACGCAGCTGTGCAGAGATTATATGGGCTCAACACATGCTTGTGTCCATGGTCATTTCCAAACAGTGGGATTTCCACAAAATTGGCATTGACATGTCGCGAGCTTTCGACACAATTACACGCTCAAAGACCCTAGATGTACTACGCCAGGGCAGTCACAATGACGATTAATAACGACTAGTGAGATCTACTGCTTGCAGACACCAAGATGCGAGTACAAGTCAAGTCGGTGAAGTCTGTAGAGTTTGAGACATCAATCGGCTCCCCACGGGGACATGGGCTTTCTCCTTCCACCATACTTATGATGACATTACTTATTGATAACAGCACCCTAGGGGCTGATGCCTAAGTAGCTTCTGATTGGACAAGCTCTTCCCGGTTACTGGAACCGGGTACTCGCCCCAACAAACGGTACCCTCTACCATGGACCGATCACTTTTGTTTGCATAGCAACAAGAGCGACACGCCTAGTTTCTGTGCAGTGAAAATCTACGTGTCTGCTTGTCTTTTTCTGTGCTTCTGTGCCTTATTATGTAACTGGATTTAATTGGATTACCAATGGAGAACGCCACCGACCTCCAGGTTGTATTGTCCTAGCTGTAATCTAGTTATCGTGGAGACTTTGTCTCTAAATTTTCGTGTTTGGTGTATGTTCCATTTTCTGACCACGGAACTGGGACATATGAGAGAGCGAAAAATGTCGGTTATGATCGCCTGCTTTAAATCCCAACGGCGATCTGGCAGTAATATGACATATTTTTACCGGCGAAATTCACGGTTTTCTAACACTAAATCAGCTTACGTCGTTTAACTTGATAGTCTTGTCGGGTGACCTCACACCCTTTTATTCTCAGATTATTTTGTTGAGGAATATGTTTCTTTATAATCGCGCATCGTATTCTTGGTGGCTGCTTGCGTCTTAGTACCAGAAACTTATGAAGTATGTCAAGTTTTGCGTATATTACCTTTCCGTTTGCAATGAACGGTTATTTCAAAATTCTTGATTAGGTTGTGTTACTGCGGCTATGCCGTGTTCTACAGCAGTAGCGTTAATTCATTATGTTGTTTTCCTGCTCGTGTAGTTTTGTCATTTGTCTGTGTAGTATAATTTCAGAAATGATTCTTAAATTTACCGCGAATGTCTTCGATACGGCTTCTGGTTCGTTTATACATTCTGAAGAATCAATGTATGTGTGTATGTTGGCCCTTTAGCGTTTTTATGGCCAGCCTACGCGATCTTGTTTGTAGCGTTTTCAGGTATTGGGTGATGGAGTGTTAACCTATAATTTTTTGTAGATTTATTTGAAAATTGTTTGTCTGCCTTCCGTGTTGTGTTGAATCGCTTGTTTATTGTAGCCTTGTGCTTGTCTTATAGGCCAAGCCCGATCCTCCGTCCTGTGCCAATTGCCAATGATCAGTTTGTCCATGTCGCGTTCAAGGAACATGTCTGTTTCCATTGCGCCAAGTGTAATGTCGATGACCGATGTGATTTATGTTCAGTGTGGCCTGTCAAATTGGTTGAGTCTGACACGTGGGCAGGTGGTTCAAAAACAAATAGGGAAGCGACTGTTTCAGCCCGTGTTGGTGCTTTCCATCCGCAGTTGGAAGGATTGGAGTTGGCACCCCGGTGTGGTTCGGGCCCGCTATGCACGGCTTCTAGCATAGCGCCCTGTCTACGCTAGTGTCTTCTCTGATCTCAAAGACTGTTGCGCAACCTCTTCCCATACTTGGTATGGACCCTGTCCTTGGACAGCTTTCTGGCCTGCTATCGGGGCTGCCACCTTGTATGGTCGCCTAGTGGTCACGTCGGGCTCCGGCCTGGCGGGTTCTGCTTCTCCGTGGCCACCTCCGGGTGGTCCAGTAGTAGTAGCTGATCCGCCAAGATGGCTCCAGTGTGTCCTCATCCAACGATAACTCTTCGGAGTCGGAAGATGAGGATGCCGTGGCGGAGAGGTTGTTGTGGTCCGAGATGCTGTGGGTGGAGCATATGGTGGTAGATTCCACCTTGGACGAAACCGTCCTCCATTTGTCTGGCTTGATGCAAGCCATGGCAGCCGGTTTTCCCGTGGTTGAAGCTGCACCGGTACCAGACACCAACTGACACAGTGACGGGTGTTACTGGCCAGGTGTGGTACTCACCTATCTCGCCTGGTCCAGCGGCCAGACACGGGTTGCCGTTGGCGCGCATGTTCGGCCACAGTTCTGGAACCATCACTGGTCCACACGTTTTTCCGTGCGGACATGCACCGTGGAATGCTTTGATGCATGTGGTGGCAGCGGAACCATACAGTATACCAGTGCTCTTGGCTATCCAGCAGTGGCTCCTCTGTAGGCCGCTGTTGGTAGACCCGTAGGCACATCAATGGGTGCTGTGTTTACGGGGAAGGAAGTCTTCCTCAGAATCCGACTGAAGTGATGCCTTGGCTTGGCTAGCCAGGGTTGATCCGTCCGTGGTTTTGACCACACCTGAGGAGGACATGACCCGTCTATCAGTGGCAGCCATTTGGACGGGGTCTTGCCCGCAGCTAGTATCTAGTCCATAGATTTGTTGGAGGCGATTTATGCCCAAAAAATATCTTCGAAGAGCCAGCTCACTGCGGCCTCTAGGGAGATGCGGGAAACGTGCCGTATTCCAAGGGGGCGGAATACGTGCGCTATGGTGGGTTTCAATGGTCACAGAGGATGACCATTGGGTCCTGGAGTCCCTAGTGCCGTAGTGGGTGACCCCACTTAGACACTAGTGGAGAGGAACCAGGCACACTCAGAAGAAGTCTTGACACTTTGCGATGAGGGTGTGAGGGCAGCAATGACTCGTTTGCTTCAGTCGGTGTGGTCACCTGCAGCACTTTCCTGTGTGAATGACAGCCTTATGCATCCAGCTGCGGCCGTTAGGGGCCGGTTACTTGGGACCCCCTGAATGGACCGAGCAACTTTGATGGCCAAGCGTGGGCCATCTTAGAAGATTCAGCTAGCATTGCGCAGTCAACTGGTGGTGAACATGAAACTAGAGCTGGTGCGGCAAGCACATGCACTAGGAGCTGCATCCAAGCTGCTAGTCACACAACTGGCCAATAAGAAGCAGAAGAAGAACAAGGGCAAGGCGAAAGCCATGCCCACTTATAATGCTCTTGCTGGACCTTCTCAGAAGATGAGGAAGGCTGTTCAAGCTCCTGTCCACCCTTGTGGTTGCCCTGATCGCCTGAGATGCGGTAAGGGCAAGGGCATGGGTAAGTCCTCCAAGGGTGGAAATGGTTCTCTCTCTCCCTCGTTAAGAGGGATGGGGGCTGATCGCAAGCCAGACACAGGCCTTGGGAATCAATGTGCCTGTAGTGGGTGGAAGGCCCATGCGTTTCGCTGAGGATTGGCGAGGTATGATATCAGACAGTCTGGTCCTGGGATGGGTATATCAGGGATACATGCCAGAGTGGGAGGACATCCCTCCACAAAATCTGTCTTTGGCACCAGTCTGGACTCCCATACCATGGGGGCCAGAAAAGTTAGAAGCCATTCAAAACGAAGTGTAAGGCTTGCTTCTGAAGGGAGCAATAAAGCCAGCAAACCAGGGCACTCCAGGCTTCTGTTAAAACAGGTTCCTTGTCCCCATGAGCACGGGGTGTGGGCGGGGTGGTGGAGACCCATACTCAATCCAAGGCCATTGATTTGGATTATCCATATACCTCGGATCAAAATGGAAACACCGGGGATGGTAATGACCGAATTTAGGAAAGGAAAGTGGTGTGTGTCAATCGATCTGAAAGATGTATATTTCCACATTCCAATGAACAGGGGTTGCCAGAGTTTTCTGAGATTCACGGTTCAGAATCGTGTTCGGAAGTTTGTAGTCCTCCCATGCGGCCTGTCGACGGCGCCAAGGGTTTTCACCAGAGTGGTCCTATAGGTGGCAGCGTTTCCCAGAAGAGAGAACGTGGCACTTCACACCTACATAGACGATTGGCTTATCAAGGCGGACACGCCAGCCAGGTTTGAGAAGGGTACTGCTCTGACTCTGCAATTGCTTTCAGAGCTAGGCTGGATAATCAACAAGGAGATATCCGAATTGACACCAACTCAACCTTTCGTTTATTTAGGGATGCGATTCCATCTTGAGGAAGGCAGGGTTTACCCGTCAGAGCCCAGATTTGAGTCTCTGAAAGCCATCTTCTGGAGTTTTCGATTGGGAAACCACATTCAGCCAAGGAGGTTTCTTCAGATGTTGGGAATGATGGTCTCCATGGAGCAGATTATCCCGTATGCTGCTCTAATGCGAAGACCTATCCAGTTGTATCTGATGTCTTATGTGGAAACAGAGAACAGACGCCCTGCCAAAACGGGTACCATTTTGGAGCTGATCATGTCGCATCTTGCATGGTGGAAGGAACGTCAGAATCTCCTAGTAGGAGATTGGCTTCACCTACTCCACCCAGCTGTCCGTATACACAGATGCATCGCTAGAGAGGTGGGGCCTGCCTGGGGGAACACCAGGTTCCAGAAGCATGGACTCTCCTAGAAAGTCGGCTGCATATAAATCTGTTAGAACTGGTGGCAGTGGAACTGGCACTGGAGAGGTTTCTTCCAGACGTCGGAGGCAATGCGATTTTTAGATGGTCGGACAATTCGACAATAGTATCATACATAAATCGCTAAGGTGGAACCAGGTCTCCAACGCTGTGTATGAACGTGTGGAACTTGATTCAATGGTGCAGGAATTCCTCAGTTGTTTTGAAAGCAGCTCACATTCCTGGGTGATTGTACATTCTTACAGATGCTTTGTCTCGCAGACAGAGAGTTCTGCTAACAGAGTGGTCTCTCAGCCCACTGGTTCTACGAAGGATCTTCGAGCATGGGGGCAAACCATTGGACTTGTTCGCCACAAAGGAAACGCTCAAATCACGACTTATGTCTCACCGATTCCAGATCCAAATGCCATCGATGCTGATGCTCTAGCGATAAGCTGGAATGGGATGCACTCATATGCATATACACCCACCATCTTTCTCCTGATGGTGTTGGTGAACTTGAATGCTGTTGCTTTATTTTCTTTAATTTGACATGACAACCGAATCAAAAGCGAAAAATTATTACGCCGCCTGAAATTGCTAACTCTAGAATTAAAAATAATTATGTTAACTGATTGCCTAACACTCTGCAACTAAGTATATACTTGACATTTCACAACAGACTCAGGGTCTGCAGCGAAAGAAAGCAAATTATATGGCGATTCGACGGAGTAACTAGCTGGTTTTCTCGATGACAAAGGTGTTATCTCGCTATAGTTAGCTTGTTTATTGTAGCGCTTTGTGTTGTGATTAGTAATTATTCGACACGTGCATGGCGCGGCGGGATATAAACTCAATGAACACAGGCGTGTATCGATTATAATTGTACTCATGTACTGATACAATGCGACGGAAAAGTACACACTTCAGATTTTAAACAAACGTGAAACTTTTGACGATTTTCCGATTTTTCCTCAATTATATCGTAAAAATCGCGATTTAAAAAATAAATCGAACTTCACAATTAAATCGTGCAAGCCTATGGGGAAGGTTCAAGAAGATCCGTGCCTGGTCCTGCTGACAGTGTCACACTGGCCCAGCATGGTGTGGTATACGGATCTTCTGGATCTGTTGGTGGACACTCCAGTGCAGTTGCCCGGGATTCTGAACATAATCTCCCAGGCCAAGGGCCGCTTCCAACACGAGCGGCCCGAAATGTTCAAATTTATTGCGTGGATGTTATCAAACAACGTCAGAAGGCTTTTCTCAACGAGGCTGCGAGTTTCATCGCAGCCGGGAGAAGGAGGTTAACCTTCAAGTCATATAAATACACGGTTGACAAATTTGCAGAGTGGTGTAAAGGAATGGATTTCCAACCCTTTCAATCCACTGTTCAACAAATAGGAGACTTTCTCTGGGAGCTATTCTCTACAGGATTAGCTCCTGTCACGATTGCTAGATACATGTCAGCTTTGGTATTAGTTATCCCTTGTCTAGCCAACAGGGATAGTCCAGAGGTGGTCCAGTTAAACGTGATAGTGAAGGAAATGAGCAATCTCCGACCGAGACAACCGGTAGTCATTCCAGCTTAGAGCCTATCTTTGGTACTTAATGTGCTAACCAAGCACCCTTCGAACCCTTGGGATTGCCTTCGAACCCTTGGGTTTGGTTGGTCTAAAACATCTGAATCTTAAGGCGGCATTTCTATTGGTAGCTTCTTCAGCTAGAAGGCGCAGTGAAATCCATGCACTTTCAGCAGAGGGGCCGTTTTATTGTCTCTGGAGAGAGTCTGCGACAGCTTCTAAGAGCAGAATTTATGTCAAAAAAACAATGTTTGAGATATCCCGGCACACCGATCATAATACCAAAATTAACCAGGTATGATCGTGATGCCTGTGTCTGGTGTCCGGTCTGTGCTTTGACCAAGTACAAGGAACTGAGGGACTCTCTACGGTCAAATGATAGACATCTGTGTATCTGCCATTAGAAGCCTTATAGCGCCGCATCCATAGATACTATCGCTCGTTTGGTAGTCGAATGCATTCATACTACCCACAACATTGCGACCGGTCATCAGGTGCAATGTGCCATGGCTTACAATGTCAGGGGAATAGCCGCCTCGACTGCTCTATTCAATGGTGTCCCGCTAGAGGGCATCATGGCCATTGCACAATGGCACTGTGAGTCCTCTTTCACGGACCACTATATGAGGAACCTGTCAGACTCAGCCAATCCACTCGCCTTAGCAGTATTGCATAGCTAGTTAATGGACCACACTGATCATTCCCCCTTTTGGAAGCTTAAGCGTTAATAATAGGGATTGACAGAGAGGATATCAATCAATTAAAGTCATGATGGACTATTTGTATTATTTGTATATATCATGTTCATTCATCTTATATAGTACTGCTCATTCCCAGGCTAATGCGTGTCAGGAGGTGTTAACCCTCTTGGCAGACTTGTGTTTCAGATAAGATGCATGTTCATTAGTTCTCTTCCTTTTTTGGAGAAAGGTGGGGGTGGCTATGGGAATGTGAGTCGGTCCCAAACTTGCCGGTCCTTTCAGGTCGTTTGTGACAAGTTTAGTTTAGATTTTCTCCAAGGACAAAGAAGCTTTGCATGGCTTGCCCCTTCCCACCAGGTTACTGATAAATTCTGGTGTTATCAATAAGTAAGGTAATGGTAAGTATTTATCGAAGGATAATGAAGGAAATCTCAATTTCTGTTTCTCCAAGATCTAACAATACTTACCATTACATTACTGACCCTGCCTCATAGTCCCACGGAGGAAAGCCATGTGTCAGGTCTCCTTCGGTAGCTATGCATACATGTGATCAGTCCATGATAGCGGGTACACATTTGTTTGGGCGGGTACCCAGCTCCAGGAATCGGTAAGAGCTTGTCAAGTCAGAAGATTTTAGGCATCAGCCCCTAGGGTGCTGTTATCAATATGTAATATAATGGTAGGTATTGTTAGATCTCTGAGAGAGGGAAATTGAAATTTCCTTCAATCTCCTGTGCTTTTCACCGGTTGCTGTGTTGAAATCTATGCGGTTTAGTTCCACAAGACCAAACACCACGCCCACCCCAGTGTCAATACTGGGTATACCACCAGAGATGGAATATGCCGACGATATGCACTTCATACACGAAGAAAAGAACCCCCCATTGACGAACTTCTCCCAATAGCTACAAGCAGACTAAAAATTGAGAATCTCTTTATGATTTAATCTAAAACAGAGTTCACCCACATATACCTATCTACAAAGCTGGAAGCTATGGATTCGTAGATCAAAGATGCCCTTCATAAAAGACTACGGTTATACAATGCATCCTGCGTATCCTTGATGCTGGATAGCTGCATCAACCGGGCAGCTCTAACGGCAGCTCTAGACAAACTTGATGCCTGGCACCGCAAATACGTGCCATCACTGGTGGCCAGACAGCATAATTTCCAATGATGCTCTATACAAGATTTGGGCAGGGGCAGCGGGGACAGCTGTGCCCTTTACCCACTTCTGTGCTAAAATTAGTAAACTTTACTTTAGAAATTAAAAAAAAAGATTTTTAGAATATGCAGAGCAGACTGAGCAGTTGTATTAAACTTCAGTTGTTTTGGCATTAATACAAGTCCATAAAGTAATATGGGAGTGCTTCTAGACCGGATATATCGATTCTTACGTCCTGCAGACTGATGATAACCATAGAACTCGTTTTAGATTAATGATGATAACTTATGACTGAGCAGCCTTAGAGACCAATCATATTGTCAATGCAAACGCTATTTATGTAATGGCAATTACATGTGGCATATTGACTTACTTTTTTGTCTTTTTTTTTTATTTCTAAACGTTTCATGTATCTTTGCAAGTAAAGCTAAGATACATAGTCATATGCTATTAGAATTTTTGAAGCGATACTGGCCCATGCTCCGGTAATGGCTTGCTTAGTGGGTAGAATACAATATATGTGCGATGATAGGCGACTTGGTGCACAATGTGCACACACTACAAGAAGGGATATTATAATTAACAGCGACTCTCAAAATCGAATTTTTAATCGACGTGTAACGATTGAAATAATTTGTATACACGTGTCACATTTGTGTACACAGGGCCCGCCCACCCACCCACCCACCCATCCACCCCAACCCCTATCAACTCGTACGGTCGGGATACACGTGATTAGCCGGGTCCAGCCGTTCGAGTTCTAACCATAAAAGATGATGCCATCGTCTACACGAAAACAAAATCAGACTTTTGTAGGCCTCCTTTGAATATACCGGGCCAAATATCCCAGGAAGCTGCTTAGTCGATTTTGCTGGTGGCAATCTTGAATGTTGCACTATTTAAAACAATTACATATAAAGACCTTCTCTGAAACTGCTTGACATGAAACTCAAGAAACTCCATGGTATTCATCTAAGACAAAAACTTAACACACCTTGATTACATGTTCAACATGATTTGTAGTCTTGGATAAGCTATTTTTAAAACACCCACCTTTCCTCCAGACAATGCCATCCAGTGTGCCCTTTTTGTGGAACCAGCCCCCGCCCCTCAAATTTGCTTCCGGCGCCCCTGTATTCAGCAGCATTAGCTTGCGGCCATGGGAACCGGCAGGGTATTCCGAAAATATTTTGACGGAACATGACAGGATTTGCAAGCTCCTGTTTATTCCGTAAGCGTATCGCCCTGATGTCAACGCACTCATTGTTGCAATTTGACAGTGTATAGCTCAAATTCATCGATTAACCACTCTTGCGTCAACTTAGCCCTTTAATGGGCCAACTGACAAAAAAAAACTTTGCAGTGGTCTTCAGACATGGCTATTTGGAAGGCCTAGTGAAGAGTATTTTTTAATAATTACCACTAGAATGACTGGCTCGGTAACCGAGCCAGTCATTCTAGTGGTAAATCTTATTTAAATACTCTTCTCGCGGCATGCAGATAGACACTGGCTGAAGTAAAAACTCTAATTTTCTTTACCTTTAGCGGTCAAGCCGGCGAAAATTTAAAAAAAAATATATATACGTTACAGAGAGAAACAGATTTTCGTCAGTAAGCGTAGGAGATTTAGGATCAAGTGATCACTATCCCGTTTTTGGTGAGCGACAAAACACCAGACAAAAATCACATAGTCATCACACTATAAAGTATAGATGCAGAAACATGTTTGACAATCAGAAATTTCTTCAGAATCTTTCCGATTGCAAGTGGGAGATAATTGATTTGCTAAATGACCCAGACGCAGATATGGCATGACGCATTTATAGGCATTCTTAATAAACACGCCCCTATTGTTGAGCGTAAAGTAAAGCGATTCTCTCAGCCAGGATGGATAACAGTTGAAATTTTGAAGGCCATAAAGGACAGGGATCATTATAAGAAAGCTAAAGATATGATTAAATATACAGAGTTGAAACGTAAGGTAATGTCGCTAATCGAAAGATCTAAGAAAAACTACTTTAGCACGGCGTTGGTTAACAATAAAAAAGAATCCTTCACATATATGGACAATAATGAAGAGTATTAATCCGAAACCTGACAAAATGGCATAGACTTTGCTTGATAGTGACGGTAATGAAATTAAAGACGTCGACAAACATAGCGAAATGTTCAATCAGTATTTCACTACAATCGCGGCAGATCTCGCAAATTCCATAAAGACGCAATTTCACATAATTTCAGATGACATTAACACGCATGTTAGAACGAAAATCCCGAGCGAAATTGAATTTGCGATACCGAAAATAACTGTTAATAACGTTTACGAGGAACTTAGTCGGTTAAAAACAAATAAATTCGCGGGTCATGACGGATTGAATGCACATTTTTTTTAATTATCGACACCAGTCATAGCGCCATCAATTACACGTATTATAAATATAAGTATTGATACAGGCGTGTTTCCAACACTGTGGAAATGCGCTAAGGTGAAACCGTTATGCAAATCAGACAACAACGTAGAGGTTAATAACTATAGACCAATATAAATTTTACCTGTTCTTTCCAAAATTATTGAAAGACATATACATACTCATTTGTATACATTTCTTAGTAAATACAATTTATTGACTGAATCTCAGTCAGGTTTCCGTCAGAAGCATTCATGCGAAACTGCACTGCTTAAGCTAGTCGAAAAATGGTGATTTGCGATAGATAATGGTGAATATGTCGGCACTATATTGATAGATTTAAAAAAAAGCTTTTGATTTAGTTAATCACGATATTTTACTAGAAAGGTTAGGCCTATATCAATTTGATAAGCTTGCGTTAAAATGGTTTTCATCTTATTTAGAAAATAGAAAACGATATGTGTCAATTTCTGACAAAATTTCCGGACATCTGCCGGTAACCGTAGGCGTACCTCAAGGTTCTGTATTGGGACCGCTCTTATTTATCATGTATGTACACGATCTTCATATGGGAGTAACTAGTAATGTTGATATGGGCTGCGATGATACGACGATGCACTGTAATTTTGAAAAACTTCCACAGATAACAGACCAACTGACTAGAGATATGTCTGTGATAGAAAATTGGTGTCAAAATAATAAAATGATGTTAAATACGGAGAGAACAACACTTTTAATGATAAGCACTGAGCATAAACAAGGGCAGATAAATCATGAGGAAATTAAGATACCAATATCTAATCGTGAACTAGTCATTGTAAATGAGGCGAAACTTTTAGGCGTTCATATTAATGGCACTCTTTCATGGGACCAGCACGTAAGAAAAATTTGCAGCAAAATAGCTTCCCTTATCTGTATGTTAAAGAAAAATAAGAAATATATGAATGTTGATGAGCGAAACCTGTTTTACAAGGCATACATTCGTTCACACATTGATTACTGCTGTCTTGTCTATTACGCTGGCAAGCCTACATTGTTAAATAAACTTGAAAAATTACAAAAGCGTGCAGCTCGAATAATATTAGAAGACCGTCAAAACAAATGTATGTAGAATTAAAGTGGACTACACTAGTGCAAAGAATGACAGTTAAAACAAATATTATGACATGTAAATGATTAAACGAACTCGCACCGAAGTACATGAAAGATCTGTTCACATTCGTTGAAGACACGCATACACTAAATTTACGGTAACAAACGAACGGTCAATTAAAGCCTTCAAAAATAAGAACGGATTACCGGAAAAACAGTTTTACATACACAGCGACAACAATGTGAAATTCTGTAACTATTAATATTAAACATTCTCCGACACTCGGATCATTCATCGCAAATATGTGTGATTGTTTACCCGTATAATGATGATGATAATAATGTTTTCATTTTCTTCTGTTTTGCCCCACTGCCCCGGAAATAAGATTACCCGTCCTCGCCGCGGAATCTCCTGCGATTTACTACAATCAAGGACACGCCAGGAGCGGCCAAGTGTGACCATCTATATCACCTCCACCGATAGCTTTGCTTAATTTACAGAGGACATTGAAAACGAATTGTGCACAAAACAATAACAAAAGTAACTTATAATTACAGTGCCGGACAATCCAATATGATCAAATATAAGTACTAGGAAGAACAATAACCATGGGCATTTAACACAATAGAGATAAAACATACACAAATTCCCATTTGTTGATCAAGAGAGGCGTGTTCCAGAGAAATGAGCAGCGGAATGAATGACTCAGAAACCGAGCCAGTCATTCCGGTGTCCAATTCTCGGAAACACATCTCCCACACCCGCAAATGGACATCGGAACAATAGTCCTGATAATTAGTAATAACAACCAAGTTATAACTGAAAATTAAAATCACTGAGAACAGTTATAATGTGTATATCCCATTTGCTTAACAACATGTCCATCTGCTGGCCAGGAGTCAACTGTTTTCTAGGGCTCCTCACTGGAATCATTGACTCAGCAACTGAGCCTGTCGTCGCAGTGATGAATCTTCGAGAACAGTCTTCACCTGGTCTGCAAATACACATCTATTAAATTATATTTAACAATTGTTTATTTATAATCATCTGAATTAAATTAATGTCTGCTTTAAAGACAGTTAGGACACTCTCCAGTGCTTTGACTGTTGGTATTGGGAAATATCCATCTGCAGACCGAAAGTCAACTGCTCTTTGTGGGGTTAACACTGGAATGACTGGTTCACTGACTGGGCTAGTCATTCGAATGATACATTTTCAGGAGGAGTGTTCTTTTGGTCTGCATATGATCATTTTCGAGCAATGTAATGCTAACAGTTCTTTGTGTTATCATTTATACAGGCTCTCTCGTTTGCACTCTCTCTCTCTCTCCCTCCCTCCCCCCATCCCTCCCTCCCTCCCTCCCTCCCTCTCTCTCTCTCCCTCCCTCTCTCTCTCTCTCCCTCTCTCTCTTTCGCTCGCTCGCTCGCACGCTTGCTAATTTAACTACCATTATATAATATTTCTATTTGAAAAGGATATGTGTATGTTAAACGAGCATGCCACAAGATCCTTTTGTCTAAATACATTTATTACAATAAAAATATGGTTAAAAAAAAAAGAAGAAAAAAGAGAACCTTAAACATACAATGCAAGCGCATTCGTGGCCTAGGAGAGGAGGGTTTCCGACAATGGAGCACTGGAATGACTGGCTCAGTAACCGAGTCAATCATTCCTGTGTACAATTGTCGTAGACACTCCTCCGGACCAGCAAATGACCATTTCACATATCGCCAATCCAAAGGTTAGAGTTTCAAGATAGTCATATAGTACATGCATGGAAAATACTTCTCCTAATGTAAATAGTTTTGTGTATGCATTGTGAAATTGTATTATACTATTGTCCGTCGCATTATTATGTGATTGTGCACACTTACGGGCCAAATGCTTACTTTGTGATGAATTTATCTATCGTATATTTTTCAACGTTCTAGATCCTTTATCATTAGAGCACGAAATGTAGACACACAATATGTTCCCTTGATGTATAACTTTGATACTAATTTGACTGGATAGTGATGCTGCCGAAGGTATCAAGACCTTTCGTTCAAATTATGCTTAAGATATGCAACAGCTTAAATGCATGACGAGTTCTAATACTAGTGTTGAAATGGTTAGATGTTGGAGACAATATATTGCGTAGACCTACTATATTGGATGTAAACCCATGGGAGTGTATGTACATGAGTTTGTGTGCGTGTGGAAGTGAGTGTGTGTGATTGAGAGTGCATGTGCTTTGGTAAGGTCTTAATTTCAGTAGCCTATATATGCCTAATTAACCTCTAAGATGCAAACCTTCGATTGAACCTTCTGATTTTATCCTACATTATGAGGTGCTATGTCAAATTTGGTGATTCTTATGTTCTTTGACCCATAAATGCACAAGCCTAGAAACAAGTCCATAAAATGGGCTAGAGAAATGACCATTTGCAGTCCAGAGGACTATTTTTTGAAAATTTATGACAGGAATGACAGGCGCGATAATCGAGCCAGTCTTTCCGGTGGTAAATTTCCAAGAATGGCATTGTCTTTTTCTGGAAACGGACATTTCACAATAGATAGGCCTAATTGAAGTGTTCCTGTCAAATTTAGGCACTAAATGGGTAAGACATTCGACGGCATGGGTAATGATAATAATTCTACTAAATCTATTGTTTCTGTATGTATGTATAATCGTATGTTATAATGTGCTTAGCTGTATTTGTCTACGAAATTGAGAATTAGTTATTTCTATTTCTTGCATGTTTCCAAAGCATTTCAGCAGAAAAGAAAGGAATTTACTTTACAATGCTGAATATATCAATGCTAATTTGACTGGAAGTTTGCCGCTGTTGAAAGCATCAGTAGCTTTTGTTCAAATTACTCTTAATAAATTATGAATATTATATGATTATAAGAAATACATTCCCTAAGTTCCTTGTCTGTACATCGATGTATAAATTTGTACATATTATATATATATATAAAAAATAAATAAATAAATGTGTATATATGCTAATGAGGGCCTCTGCTAGATCAGGCCGTGTACTTGAAGTGCTACCCTCAATAAAGTATTAGTATTATTATTAGAGGCGTCGCGCAAAAGGTGCCCCGGGTGAGCCTGGTCTCAACACAAAAATATTGACAATACAATTTTCATATACTAGATATGTTATTTTACTATACATAATTTAGGTGAGCATCTATTTTTCAAAATTGGTCGAGTGAAGATACGCAGATCAATCCCTTGGCCTCATTAGGCGAGAATAGCCCTAGTTGATGACGTGTGGATTATGACATACAAATCATATTTGTCTCAGCGCGCAGCCCGTTTGCGGACAAGAATTCTGCCTACAAGTCTAAAACTCCATACAAAATGTATATTTCATATATATATATATATATATATATATATATATATATATATATATATATATATATATATATATATATATATATATATATATATATATATATATATATATATATATATATATATAAAGTTTGAACACTATCATATCATTACCGTCCATCCCTCTGTAGCATATCTGCTTATATTCTATAATAATTCACAGAATTCCTGGCGCGGACATATTTTGGTACTTGTTTAACGTTCGAATACAAATGAGTTTTGAGCACCAATCCGAGATTTTAAGCATTAATATATTGTCGAATCCTAATTGGTGAGAAATTTAAACCTATTTGTGTCTTTGGCTGATATTACTCCATGTTTACGAATACACGTTTCATGATCATACGTGGCGTATTTCCACACATTTATGTAAATGGAATGATAGGGAAAATTGCACAATTTATTTAGTTCATCTTCGATCCACAATCATATAGATTTGATTGCCTCACTGTATGAATCAATGGCTTATTGCCAAGGTATTTTGTAAAGCAAAAAAACGGTATTTATCACAGTTTGTATTGAAGAAGCAGTTGTCAGTGTTATTCAAATAACTCATCTGTTTGTCTACCTTTTCCGACATTTTCTCCAAAACAATTCAACTAAATTAGATGTGTCAGTTACCCATATGATTGGATATTGCGAGATGGTATTTATATTGAGCTCCGCCCATAGGGGAATGGGGTGCAGGTGTCGGGCTAAAAGGTTAAATTTAGGTGAAATGTAGGTGAAATTGTGGATATTTGTGATGGCGTGCCTTTGGCTATGTGTCTTACTATACTTTATCCTCTCATTTGTACTGGTGGGTGTCGCAGGGAGATCACACTTTCTGGCCGCCGCCAGTTGAGATGCTGTGATGGGTTGATAGGCCATGCTTCCCAGGTATTTTGTCTCACCATCAATACATCTTTTTTGTTGATTTTGCGTTTGATTAAAATCCATGTTGTATGCTCTGAATGAGGGACGGTGTGTAGCTATTCAAGGGCCCGTACCACTTAACCCTTCGCATTTCTATGTGATGATGGGTTGGTGGTGTTCCTACCATTCCCCTGATTGTATCATTCCTATAATCCTGTCTCTTCTGATCGCATATACTGCCCTTCTCAAACATATTCGGAGTTGATAAGTTTTCTTTCGAAGTGTTTGCTTAGAGCGCGTATCTGACAATAGTTCGTTATGGTAGATGTAAATATTGTATTGCAGTCCATATGAATATTTGTATGGATGGTGTGCGCTATGCATTCTGGTCTCTATCTCCCTGTCAATAGACCTGTACAGCTATTGCTATGCCCCGCCTACCTCTAGCTAAGCGCCACCCACACCACTTTGCCGTGTTGGCATTGTTCGATCACCGAATGCCATAACTATCAATTTCCCGAAAATAAACAGGTAATCTGTTGAATAAACTAATTTGACTGCGCGCTGTTGCTGCCTATGGCAGCAACAGCGTCCAGTCAAATTATTTGCAAAGTATTTAACAGAATATGTATTAAATAATAATAGTCCATATTCAAATATGCGTTCATGGCGTGCTTATCTACGTCATTCATTATGTCATACATTATGTTGTCATTCAACACGTCACGTAGTTGATTATGACGTCATATGATGGATGGATACAGTGGAACGATCCACTCTTCAGTCTTCTGTGAAACTGCCCCCCTGATATTTGAATTCAGCCACGTGTTTGAGGTGCGCGAGATTGATGTTAATTTTAGCTTTCAGGGCTTTCGACTTAATAGCTAGAAATCTATATGGATCTGGCTTGCTGAAATATAGGTTTTCTAAATTTAGACACATATTTTTCAGATGAAACTGAACAACAGTTGCAGGTAGCCGTCTGTTGGGCTTAATAGGGTGTCACATCCTTAAATATTATGATCATTACTCCCCCGTTATTTATGGGCAGATCTCGATAAAATTTGAAATGGATATTCTATGCGACACCATTGACATGATTATAGAGCCCGCTGTTCGAGTCACTGCCCTGTTGGATCTTAGAAGAACAGCAAACAATCATTTACCAATAGAAATAGGAAGATAGAATGGAACCGTGACTTCACCATAATAGCAGCGACAACAAATATAGTGATGATAGTGACGACGGCGCCGACATTGCAATGGCAATGATGACTACAGCTATAAAATAACAGCGTAGTTGTATAATTAGTCGAAGATAGAGATTTTATCAAAACTTGACAATATATAGAGAATCTGGAACGAGGTCACTTTTCATATCACTATTATGGGACGAGTTGAAAATTATCAATTCAAAATTGATCTTTTCAACGCGTGTCATAATAGTGATATGAAAAGTGACCGAGTTTGAGATTTTATTTATCATATAAACTGTAATTTTGAAATATTTTCCAATAGTTGCTGGTGTGACTTTTATCTGATTTCTCATTGTTGATTTCCGTGAAAGCGATACAGCCGGTGTGACGCACCACTACTTGATGACAGGTACTGAATGCGCAGCAAAATATAGTGACAAACACAAAATCTGGGGATGTCAGCCGTAAACTACACTTTTCTTCTAAGACTATCGCAGAGCCACGGCCATCAATCGTTACTTCGTTGCCGACTGATAACCTGTCAAACGATGACATTTTGCGATGACGTTTCATGAATGACAAATCGTAGTAAACAAATCGTAGTAAAACAGTACCGCATAGTAATCCCTACGCGTCATGCTCACATCAATCGATGTTTTAATTGGTCGATGTAAATGGGTTGCTCACCCTACAGTCAATGAAAATACTCTGTTGAATAAGGCATGTGTGCTCATATCGAAAAATATGGAACGGGCTAGAAGGCTTGTTTATATGATAAAATTAGATAAGCAATTCTTGAATTAGATATCTCTAGGTTAGTTCTGCAGGCGTGAAATTGACACTTTTTACCCCAAAATCGGCGTCTATGGTCGTGTTCACGCTAGAGAGTTAATCCGGAATAACATCATACTTCTGTATGGGCTTACTATAGACTAATTACTCCTACAATTAATTCTATGAGTAATCCATTTCACATAGCTATGTTGATTTCCGTATGTAACACTCTCGTCACGCGGATAATTATTATCACGTCACGAAGAAATATACAAGATTGAGATCGATAATTAACTCGTCGTTTTTATGGCCATGATTAATTTGTAGAGCAATGCATTTGCTATTCGACTACACGTGTTTTTCCGGATATACAACCTTGCTGCAGCAACAGTTCCTGTCAAATTAATTACAAAATATGCAACGGCGTTCCCATATATGTGTCCTGAAAACTGAGTCACTTGAAATCTTGAAATTCAACAATTCCGAAGCGGGCGCGTATCCGCCATTTTAGCAACATGTATGTTATTATAATGAGCTTTATGGTTAGCTGCGCAGTAAATCTAAAACCCAATTTTCACGCAGGGGATACCGTGTGGTATTGCCCTCGCGTGAGGGAACTACCAGATCATCCATCCCTGATCATAGCCAATCAAATAACAGCATTTGATCATGTGATGTTACTGAGTGGTAATAACAGCCCTTGCCTTCGCTTGCATCATCGTTGCGGTGGTAGTCACCAACGTCGTCACCATTGCCATCATCGTTAAACCACCTATCACATTTGGCTTCGTGAAATCAAATAGACTTTACGTGGCATATAGTGAAACCTGTCTATGGCTAGACAAAAGTGTGAGATAAAATCAGATAGGATAGCTAAGTCATAGAACTTGTCTCGGTTGTTTTGGCCAGGAGATTCGAGAATACCATTACAATACAATCACCGTTGGTTATTTGGGGACTGGCCTGAGTGGGAGGTGTTGTCCCCTATGGCAGAAGAAATGCATCCCAGTCTGATTGATCTCGAAGTATACCACGGAATATATATATATATATATATATATATATATATATATATATATATATATATATATATATATATATATATATATATATATATATATATATATATATATATAAATATATATATATATATATATATATATATATATATATATATATATATATATATATATATATATATATATATATATATATATATATATATATATATATATATAAATATATATATTGACCCTTCCATCGCGAAGCTGGTCGTAGCCGGTCTCTGTAGTTGTCTTGGCGAATGCCCTTTTGCGGGCCTGGACAGGACTGTGTTCGAGGATTTACCACTGTAATGACTGGATAGATAACTGAGCCAGTCATTTCAGTGGAGGGTCTTGGTGAAAAACCTTCTCTTGACGAGCAGACAGGCATTCAATCAGCAGATATCTTGATTCTCTTGACCTGCTTATCCACAAAACGGTTAAATATATACCTCATAGTTTTGAGCACTTAATCGATTTACTTGAACTACTTTGTTCTCTAAAATGGTGTGAATCGTTCAATCAGAAAGACGATATCGCTCTTAATCGTTGGTATCTCTGTTCAGACACCTTTAAGAATGTCAGGCAACGTTCATGCATGGTTGTCTTCTATTTGAGAAGTGCATGGCTTCTTGATTTGAATCCTTAACACAGATTGACAATGTTCATCTAATTTGATTACCACGCATTGTACAGCTGTAAGGGAATCGCTATAAAGCTTCAGTTTAAAAATAACCGGCCAAGATCAAACATTGCTGCCACACAGTGTATAAACGGGTCCATGCGTGGCTTCTTTGCAAAGCTGTATGGCGTCTTGCTGGCCGTGTCGATGGCTTGACGCAAACGTCATCTAGCTCTATAGAAATTATTCGAAACAAAGTATCTTTCTTTTTATTTAATCAAAGATGCATACGAAATAAGAGAGGGCGGCCTGGCCCTTCCATAGAAAGCTCATGCAAGGACAGTATAACCTCCATTGAGCCATGAATGCCTTCCATAGGACGCTCATACAAGGACAATATCGCCTCCATTGAGTCAGGAATGTCCCCGTGTGAATAGTCATACCTGCACGGTATAATATGCACGTACAGACATTCGCTCATCCAGCGATTACATGCTATAATTTAAAAACGGGAATTTTTGTGATTAAGTCAATGTAAACATTAGGCGAGGAAATATCTGTTCTCATATACATTTTGCCCATCTGCAGACACAATACTCATATTTTAAACAACTTATCACTGGACTAACTGGCTTCGTGTAGTAATCGCCTGCTATGCATTTGGCAGTGAATTAGATATGACGTATTTGCATTTAGCATTGTCATCCTTGGTTAAATTATCACAATATCGAGGTAGATCGAAACATGCCTCAATGTACAATACACTCACCAATCATGCCGCAGGAACAGATAGCAAAAAGAAAAAATCAATATACATTAATGAATACCAACATATACGGCTGGCTCATACACACATATATACCGCTACTCTTACTATACATGTTAATATAAACCTATTGAAAGAGCATGTTATCTATGTTCATTTCACAGCATGTATATTACAATATCTCTCATGTAGAGACTATTCTACCGGGTAAAGATGAATTGTGGATTTAATAATAGATCTGAGTACAGATACAGAAGTAGGCAGACATGCATAAATAATGCCATCAACTGTAGCCACGTGGGTGACAGCAAATGATAGGGTGGGATAGAGAGCGAGAGTGAAAGAATGAGAGAGAATCAGCGGGAGAGCGAGAGAGCGAGAGAGAGAGAGAGAGAGAGAGAGAGAGAGCGAGTGAGTGAGTGAGTGAGTGAGTGAGTGAGTGAGTGAGTGAGTGCATGAGTGAGTGAGTGAGTGAGTCAGTCAGTGAGAGAGTGTGTGAGTGAGTGAGTGAGTGAGTGAGTGAGTGAGTGAGTGAGTGAGTGAGTGAGTGAGTGAGTGAGTGAGTGAGTGAGTGAGTGATTAATTGAGTGAGTGAGTGAGTGAGTGAGTAGGTGGGTGGGTGGGTGGGTGGGTGGGTGGGTGGGTGGGTGGGTGGGTGGGGAGTCAGTGAGTGAGTGAGTGAGTGAGTGAGTGAGTGAGTGAGTGAGTGAGTGAGAGAAGAGAGCGAAAGATTGAGAGAGAGAGAGAGAGAGAGGGAGAGAGAAAGAGAGAGAGAGAGAGAGCTGATGGAAGAGAGGGTGGAGAGAGGGCGAGGGACGGGCAAGTGGTCCAGAAATAGAGAGAAACAAATAGCTTTACTCTAACAGTGTATTACATTCAATTGCTAAAACTAGAAACATATTGTATTTGCCAATTTACATTCTACCTGCTTGAAAAAACATATGCGATATGCAATATAAACAACGGATGCCTGACTGAATATAATGCATAGTTTTGACAGATGTAATATGTCGGTACATGTTGTTGTATTGATGCATGCTTTGGACTGGTGTGTTATGTCAGTCCAAGTTGATATTTTGATGCGTGGCCTATGCAGATGTGGTAGGTTCGTAAATATTGATGTTTTGATGCGCGGTTTTGACAGATGTGGTAGGTCCGTAAATATTGATGTTTTGATGCGTGACTTTGACAAATGTAGTAGGTCCGTAAATGTTGATGTTTTGATGCGTGGTTTTGAGAGATGTGGTAGGTCAGTAAATGTTGATGTTTTGATGCGTTGTTTTGAGAGATGTGGCAGGTCAGTAAATGTTGATGTTTTGATGCGTGGTTGTGACAGATGTGGTATGTCAGTAAATATTGATGTAGTGATGCGTGCCCTTTACAGATGTGGTAGGTCCATAAATGTTGATGTTTTGATGCGCGGTTTGAGAGATGTGGTAGGTCCGTAAATGCCGATGTTTGATGATGATTATGATGATTGATCTGGTGTGTGGCTGTTGGTGTGGGGATTGGGTTGGGCGATTTCGTAGGCTAGAGTATGTAATAGCATGTTCAAAGATACAACTGCAGCATATATGCACTTCACCGAATCTGTCGGCTTTAAGCAGGCACTTGGGTAAATAAAGGCTGTACAGTTCCATCCATCTAGCAACACTAAGCTGTAAAAAACCAATCAATTTTCTGTTCTTCGCCATTTCAACGTACTAAAAGCGCAATTGAAAACCCCCACAGGAGCATAAAATAATCTGAACCGGCTTAACGTTAACATCATGCGCAGTTCTTCAGGATCCGTACATTTCCATCGAGAACTGCTCGAACCATAGAGCTTGATTAGCGTATTGGATGCAGTTTTTTTTAGAAACAGTGTTGACGCTGGCGTAAAATTCATTGATGAGTTTCCGTCACATAGTTGAACAGCATGTGGTTAATTGGTGCCCATGCACCATCGTGGATGAAATGTAGCTGCCCCTGAGTTGGTGCCCGTGCATCATCATGAATGATGTGTAGCTGCCTCTGAGCTGGTGCCCGTCCATCATCATGAATGATGTGTAGCTGCCTCTGAGCTGGTGCCCGTGCATCATCATGAATGATGAGTATCCGCCTCTGAACTGGTACCAGTGCTTCATCATGCATGATGTGTAGCCGCCTCTGAACTGTTACCCGTGCTTCATCATGAATGATGTGTAGCTGCCTCTGAGCTGGTACGCGTGCTTCATCATGCATGACGTGTAGCCGCCTCTGAGCTGGTGCCCATGCATCATCATGAATGATGTGTAGCCGCCTCTGATCTGGTACCCGTGCGTCATCAATAATGATGTGTAGCCGCCTCTGAGCTGTTACCCGTGCTTCATCATGAATGATGTGTAGCTGCCTCTGAGCTGGTGCCCGTGCTTCATCATGAATGATGTGTAGCCGCCTCTGAGCTGCTACCCATACATCATCGTGAATGATGTGTAGCTGCCTCTGAGCTGGTACCAGTGCTTCATCATGAATGATGTGTTGCCGCCTTTGAGCTGGTACCCGTGCTTCATCATGAATGATGTGTAGCTCCCTCTGAGCTAGTACCGTGCTTCATCATGAATGATGTGTAGCTGCCTTTGAGCTGGTACCCGTGCTTCATCATGAATGATGTGTAGCTGCCTCTGAGCTGGTACCCGTGCTTCATCATAAATGATGTGTAGCTGCCTCTGAGCTGGTACACATGCTTCATCATGAATGATGTGTAACTGCCTTTGAGCTGGTACCCGTGCTTCATCATGAATGATGTGTAGCTGCCTTTGAGCTGGTACCCGTGCTTCATCATGAATGATGTGTAGCTGCCTTTGAGCTGGTACCCGGCTTCATCATAAATGATGTGTAGCCGCCTCTGAGCTGCTACCCGTGCTTCATCATGAATGATGTGTAGCTGCCTCTGAGCTGGTACCTGTGCTTCATCATGAATGTTGTGTAGCCACCTCTGAGCTGGTACCAGTGCTTCATCATGAATGATGTATAGCCGGCTCTGAGCTGTAACCATACTTCATCATGAATGATGTGTAGCCGCCTCTGAGCTGGTACCCGTGCTTCATCGTGAATGATGTGTAGCCACCTCTGAGCTGGTACCCGTGCTTCATCATGAATGATGTGTAGCCGCCTCTGAGCTGGTACCCGTGCTTCATCGTGAATGATGTGTAGCCACCTCTGAGCTGGTACCCGTGCTTCATCATGAATGATGTGTAGCTGCCTCTGAGCTGGTATCCGTGCTTCACCATGAATGATGTGTAGCTGCCTCTGAGCTGGTGCCCGTGCATCATCATGAATGATGTGTAGCCACCTCTGAGCTGGTGCCGGTGCATCATCGTGAATGATGTATAGCCGGCTCTGAGCTGTACCCATACTTCATCATGAATGATGTGTAGCCGCCTCTGAGCTGGTACCCGTGCTTCATCGTGAATGATGTGTAGCCCCCTCTGAGCTGGTACCCGTGCTTCATCATGAATGATGTGTAGCTGCCTCTGAGCTGGTACCCGTGCTTCACCATGAATGATGTGTAGCTGCCTCCGAGCTGGTACCCGTGCTTCATCGTGAATGATGTGTAGCCGCCTCTGAGCTGGTACCCGTGCTTCATCATGATTGATGTGTAGCCGCCTCTGAGCTGGTACCCGTGCTTCATCGTGAATGATGTGTAGCTGCCTCTGAGCTGGTACCCGTGCATGGTAGCTGCCTCTGATCTCTGGATGTTGTGGCACCCATCTATGATTGCTGTCTCAGATCTCTGAATGAAGGTGGAGGTTTGGCATCGATCAGAGGCTAGATAGAAAGATACAACTTGCCGATCTCTGAAACAATTTCTAGAAGACATCACACGTCTCTGGTCAATGTGACTGTTGCTTCCCGTAAGCATGTACCTGCATTGGGGATATCTTGATCTATGCAGTGCGGTGTGTCATCACCTTCTTCCTGTGGTCATATATCGATTATGATGCACACCCTAAATGGCGAGGGAGAGAGAGAGGGGGAGAGAGGCGGGGGGGTGGGAGAGGGTGAGGAGAGAGGGAGAGAGAGAGAGAGAGAGAGGGAGAGAGAGGGAGAGCGCCCGAGAGAGCTGATATCCAATACATAGATAATCAACCGAGCTTGCATAGTGATGCATGCCTTCTAATGCGCTAAAGCAACATCTTATACGTCAGGATGGCGTGCGATCACTGTCAGGCAAATAGCTGGCAACAAAGAACCAACAGATGCTGAATGAACATGACTGCTAAATAATATTTCCGAATATAAATGGGAAATTGATACATTGGAATTGCAGTGCTATGGTCCCTTTAGAACGTGGTGAAAGGAAAATATGATGTTAACCTCTGAAAACATGCAAACAAATAACCCATTTGGCAGGCAAACTAGCATGCGTTTTTAACAACGTAGTTTAATTGAGATCGCGGAACTAGAATAAGGTAATAGTCTGATTTCATCTATTTGTTGTTTCATGTCTTATTAAGATCGTTACCAAACTGTTATTGTGGACAACCTAAAGTCAGTTTCAAATCAATTACGCTCTGGCGTACCACAAGGATCTGTGCTTGGTCCCATCTTGTTCACAATATACACGGCACCACTAGGCAACTTAATACGATCTCATGGCATAAGCTACCACTTTTATGCGGACGACACGCAATTGTACCTCGAGTTCCATGTAAACCATCAGTTAAACGCCCGTGAGTGTGTCGAAAACTGTGTTCTTGACATCAAACATTGGATGTTGAACAACATGTTGCAGCTGAACGACAAGAAAACAGAGATTCTCTTGATAACATCTCGGCACATCCGACATAATGTGGACATAAAAAGTCTCCACGTTGGGGAGGCCGAAATTGGTTTTAGCGACAGTGCCCGCAACATAGGCGTAACTTTTGATAACATTCTTTCAATGGAAGCACATGTGACATCTGTCTCTCGTTCCATCTTTGTCAATATGAGAAACATCAGCAAAATTCGAAATCTGCTTGACACCGACGCAGTTAAAACACTTGTTCATGCCACCATACCATCCCGGTTGGACTATGGCAATGCATTACTGACTGGCATAACATCAGCCCAGTTGGAGCGTCTGCAGAGAGCCCAGAACATAGCAGCTCGGTTGATCACCCGCACGAGAATGCATGAACACATCACGCCTGTTCTCCACGAACTACACTGGCTGCCAGTTAGAGAACGGATCAGCTATACGGTCGGACTCGTAGTGTTCAAATGCCTCATGATCTTGCACAATCAAATTCACAATTACTATGTGTCGTACCACGTTCGAATTTAACCATCGGTGAACGCGCCTTCTCGAGAGCAGGACCACAATTTTGGAACAATCTACCATCTGACATTCAAAATTGTAACAAAATTGAGCCATTTAAATCTATGTTAAAAACTCACCTTTTTTTTTTTTTAAATTTGGTAAAGCGCCTTTGAGCGGTTTAGTGCGAAATCGGCGCTATAGAAATTTACATACATACATACATACAATTACACCTCTCTCTCCCTCCTCTCTCCCACCCCACCCCTCTCTCCCCACTCTCCATCTCTAGCTCACCGCTGTCTCGCTCTCTCCCACTCTCTTTCTCTACCGCCCTCTCCATCGCTAATTCTCCCCTCCTCCCTACCCCCTCTCTCTCCCTCCTTCCATGTATCCCACTCTCACTCTCTCTCTCTCCAATTCAATAGTGTGATAGGTGTAGCAAATATCACTCTGTGACAATCATTTATAGTTTGCTAAATTTATTAGAGTTGGTTCAGCTTGCAAGTCACACGACTACATGAACACGTCTGACTTGTTATTCGCTTGTTCGAGGAATATTACATGGTTCTGGTGTTCGATAACTCTTGTTTACTGAGGTTTTATAATGCTGCGATATGACCGGAGACTGATGTGCATATGCTTGAATGAATGCATTAAGGATGAACTGCATTCTATGGAATGATCTTAGCTGTCATCTACTGGTGCTGATATGTTTAACTCATAACCATAGAAACAGTTTAGACCTGATCAAAATGAGACATGCCATTGACCCTATTAATAATACGGTAATACCGAGAGAAACATTGTATTATTGATGAAAAAGTAAATTCTTTTTATCACCCTTCAGACTACATTGGATCACAAAACCCGATTTCCTGTTCAACAAGCTGGAACACATGGCAGGACTGAAAATCTGTGTCGATGGACGCTATTTGGTCAAGCCTCATAGATCTCAACTAATGACTCGTGGCCATTTTAAGCAATGACCTCGTTGTATTGTGATATTATGCCACATTCTCTCCGCCCCCCTACTGGCTAAGCTGGTCAAGGAGGTGGAAGCCGGATGCCCGTTGATTTCCGACGTCTCCAGGGACATAGTAAGGCTGTGTCAATTTTACCGCTGCGACGAGTGGAACATTCACATTAATTAACCACAATAAATCCTCATATTAAATAGGTACAATACCTACAGGTGACACATACAGGTGCAAGCAGTTTGACTGTACATCTTGCGAGCCTGGGGAAAGTCTTTCATTACATATAATATTCATTCAGAGATTTACTTTAAGTTTATTCCACGTAATTGATGGTGGCTCGGCATGTGTGGAATATACCAAATTACACACCAAGAAATGGACACAAATCCCATTCAAGGCGTCAGAAATGATTAACTGGCATTATATTTACTGCCCCTCGTCCAGGATCGCCACTAGGAGGAAAGTCAGCATAATATCTCGATACACATATTGTATTGCTTAACTTAGACACGTGGTATTACTCAGGACGTATACGGTATGAGGCAATGACCTTCATTAACACATACTGCTTCTCTTGCTTAGATAGATACCAAATATCACCAACCCTGCCGAACAGACCACCTCTCGTTGGTATCTATAAATTGTCTGGATTATGTGCTTGTGTTGGATGGAAGCGTGTATTCTACAGACACACTCTGCTACCAGGAGCTAAAGCATAGTGCTCAGTTTGAAACATGATGTGAGATGCAATGCGGGCATATCTACTCACACGTGGTGTCAAAGAGATGTAACTATGCACAGGGTGGATTATACGCTTATATTAAGTCAGATAACTAGTCTGTAACACGTCTAACAACGCCAGCACTGCTGTACCTCTAGCATGTGCCACGTGGTCAATGAACAATACTCTGTATAGTTACCACGTGCATGTGCACATGCGTCTATGGCTGATGCTATACATGCTGCTGTATGTGTGCATACAGTGGTCAACATTAAGAACTGGATATTATTACTGATTACATATCCATAAAACGTTTACAGTTCTATAACAGCAATCTTGTTATAGCCAAGCGAGTGGTAATTCTTAGCGCTGTATTTTACCCGATTGCGTATGGATAGCTTTTTGTAAAAAAAAAATGAAGAAAAATCGGATGATGTCGACAGCCTGTAAGGGGCTCAACTATGATTACTAACATGCTTGAATTCTAGATCCAAGATATTGACCTATTTTCCAGAGTTAAGCAATATGTGTTATTTGGACAATATATGGCCATGCTTGTCAACAGTATGACGCTAAATAGTAACTCAGCAAACTTACTTTTTGGTTTGTGATTTGATAAATATTGCAATAGCTGAACATGTTGAAGATTTTTGGTGTCTTCGGGTTCTAGTTAATTACAATCTCTTCCGACCTCGGTAAGGCTTGTATGTGCGTTGCTGCGACAACCAGTCTTACCGATGATGAAAGAGATGGACACAAGCTCGCCTCGTTGGTAGATGAACTTACGATATTTATGTTTGTATCCGGGCCTGATCTGACTATTCTACTAGAAGATGATGGTAAGATACGGTGGTCTTCCGTAATTTCCAGAGTGAATTATTAAGAACTCAAACTCTTGCCTTGAGATAAAATTTCAAGGTGATAATTTTATTCTCCTACATGAACTGTACAATAATACTACAACATAGCAGTGACTTGTACTGTCACGTATAGAAGTTAAAATTGACTTTATAAGTTTTGCCTATTTATCCTACATTACTAGTTTCGCTATCTTATGTTCCTATATGACTAGTATTACTCCCATGCTCGGCTGGTCTGCTATACTATCAAAACCTAACTGTTCTTGCCTACTCTAATATATTCAGCAAGAACATTCGATACAAAGGACGGACCCCGATGAAAAGCAAAGTGCCAATTATATACTCTTTTGAGTTTTTCGCCCACGTTCGTTTGGCTTATCTTCCTCAGAGCTTGATCGGATGCCCATTGATTGTGACGTCATCCCGACTAATCAAACTCCGAGTTTCGCTTCTAGGACGAGAACGTTGAACGGGGTCGAACCGGTTTGGGTTGGTTCTGCTTTGATGCGATCTGTCAGCTAACCAACACCATTACCGAATGTGTTGTTGTTGCATGCCTCTTCTTGAGGGACATATAGTTGATATACAAATTTAGATAAATTTAGATTGTTTTACTTATTCCTATAGGATGCTACAATGTCTCCGTCCTGTCCCTTGCCTATTAGGCATCTGCCTGTAGGATAGGAAGGTTAATAGCATGTGAGCTACCTGAGCTCATCACTAGCTGGTGCTGTTGTGCTTTCTATAGGGAGTCGACATGCTGACTGTCATCCCTAAATGTTAACCCTCATTCACTCCGTCGCGTCCAAACCTATCGATTCTTATTGCTTGATTATTTACTAAACTACCGGCCAAAACAGCTGCTGAATATCCTGAAAGTGCGTGCAGATCCCACATCACCAACTTCCATCCTCAACTATTGACAGATATCATCAACCCAGAACCGGTGGTCCTTTCCCATCCTATTCAATTTCTAACTCAATCCTGACTTAATACAGTTATCAGCTTCGCATCAGTTTCGCATCGTTTTCCATGAAACTGTGTTTCGGCAGCACTGGCCGATGTCAACCAGTGCAGCGGTCCTTCTGCGTATTATAGGATGAAGCTTATCGTGCTACACCGTTCATTAGCCCACCTGGTATTTTCAAAGATGAATTTCATTAAGGTCTTACTCATAAATATAAGATGTCCATAGGGCCATGACTCCCACCAGACAATCCGATATCTACACATGCCCCTCAACCAAAGTTAATTAACCGTCTCTTAAGGCCTTAAGAGAGAGTCAATTAACTCGTTGTAAAACATCAACAACAAAACCACACTATACCAGCGGCTCCTCAAAACGGATAACACACAACAATCGATCTAACAGTAACAATAGTAATCAATCAAATAAACATGTAATGCATCGTAATGGCATTCACCACTCTAGGGCAATGCCATAGACAACGATACATATAACCTCACTCCGACAGTATAAATATCATTACAACTCATATAAATGTTCCTACGCCCAGGCACAGAATGTCATGCGCAAATGACTGTACCAGGGTATATAACTATACAAACATACCTGTCCGGGTAACGGAATATCATGCGCAAATGACCGTCCCCTGAAACACATTAATACCATCATTAAACGTGGACGTAATCATCGTCTCACGTGTAAATTAACAAAGATATACAATACAATACAATACAATACAATACAATACAATACAATACAATACAACACCACTGACGTCTCAGATGCATAATGGCTTCGCAGTGACACAATACATGTTAGTGTTATAAAGTCACATTTACCGATAGATCCTCGTAGTTTACACCACCATTTGGTCCGGCACATAGCTCCACGCCGATCCAGTCGTCGGCCGTCGGGTCGATCTCAGTCCTAGTCGCATTAGGCGACGACCCGGCCAACATCCTCAGCGGCTCTGGTATAACTGCAGGTAACCTCGGCCTCTGAGGTCGGATCTCACGTGGTGCACTCCTATGGGCCGCAGGTGGCTTGCATTTTATCCACAACCACATGCGGTTTAATACTCCACACCTATACAATATAACTACCGCAACAAGTACCAGAACGAAGGAGCCCGTTGAATAGGATACAAAAGATCGTACCCCGATGCCATCGACCATCACTGGGTCGATTGCGGACAATGGTGCTAGCGGCACGTACTTAGACTTCTGTAAATGGTTCCAGGGATGTACTTTTAAATGATCAACGATCATGGACTGATTAAGGACGCCAGTCACATCCAAATGGGGCATCTCAATGGCCAGGCTAACCCGAGTGTACGTCCGACTGTAAGACGCTACAGGCTCGAATTGCCAACCCGTGCCACTATAAACACACTTTCCAGACATCAACGCATATACACCACTTTCCACATTGCATCGGTCAGTCAGTCGCCCGTCACAGTGAATTTCCATAGTCTCACCGAACGTTTGCAACACTATGCCTATTTTCTTATTGGCAAACAGTTTGCTAGATGTTTCATTTGATTCGGAGAGCTGAATATTACAAGCACTGTCGGTGGTATTGGTTAACAGGCTTACAATGCATGGAACGTGGGTCTTGTCGACCCGTAGTTGACCATGACACACTCGGGGTTCCTCTCCGTGACATTCGGATGGTGTTAAGTACCATCCAGTCTTGGTGTCGAGACCGATGCTGGTCCGCGCGATCATTACTTGCATGTAGTATCCCCTCGCATTTAGCGGTTCCGGCCACGCATGCACCCCGTATTCGATATATTTGCCCAGGTCAATTAGCGGTAACGTCGCTACGTAATGGAGTCGTGAGTCGTCTTTCCATAAAGGATACAAGACCACGTTGCGGTAGTACCACTGGTATGGACGTATCAGTCGATTTCCGACTCTAACTTGTTTGGCCACGGAAGTGAGGTCAGCAGGACTGAATAACTCTTCCGTTAGTCTACCTAACTCTAGGGATGCAGTTTGTCTAGGAAACCGTGCTGCTGCCTTCTGGTAGCTACACACCACACTTTCGGCAGAGTCGATAATGTGTCCAAGTCGCACTAATGCGTATAAGTCGGGTTGTCGGGCGGCATGCGCCTTAAACATATCGCTTATATTTCTAGTCAAGTCCACTAGACTATCGGTAACTTCGTTGATACGGTCAACGTTGGTATTGATCCCTACGAATGCCAGTTTCACGTGGGACGCTAGTTTGTTGGAGAAATCTACCAAACGATTCATGTCCCTCAAAGCAACTTTGACTACCTCTTTAGTTGCATCTATATCACCAGAGGTAGCAGTACCGAATAGAGACGAGGCTATGTCCCCGACAAAGTCAAATAAGCTACGTTTGTGTCGTTTACTGCCTCTACTCACCATAGTTTGTTGTGTCCTAACAGCGATCTTCTTAATATTGTTAACACGATGTTGCAAACGGAAAATGTCTTGATGGCTCAACGAAGTCTTTTGACCGATGTCCGCAATAAGAACACGAAATCGCACTAACCGTTCAAGAAATTTGGCAGGCAAATAAGGGTGGTCGATAGATACCACTATGGTCCACTCAGCCCGGATAACAGATATATCCTCGGGGTTAGTTATCATTACCCCGTTCGGTAATCTATGCACACTAGACTTTTTACACAGTCCATCTACTAAACTCACTAGAGCTACTACCACTCCTAATCGTAAAATATACATGATGGCTAGACTAATGCGATACTACTAGTACAGTGGTTATCAGAGATTCAAGCTTATCTCCGGCTGCGTTGCCTTATAACCGCCTCTATACGGCTGACGAAGTCCTCGTATAGGGCGTGGCCAAACGCACCAATCCTGGGTCGCTTGTTGTCTGAGTCGACATCAGGCATGTGACTGCGCTTGCGCAGAAAGTATGGGTGCGATGGAAGCATTTCCATTGGCTCGTGGGCAGGTTCGGGTACATCCTCCGAGGTGTCCATCACAATTGTATGCGGAGTTTCGATGGTTTCACTCCGTGACTCATTGTTTCGAGTCCCACTCGCACCGGCCTGACTGCTGTTGTTGTCAACCCTCTTACCCACCTTTCTCACCCTTGGCTCCTCACCAGAAGCTGGTCGCTTCCGACGAGCACTATTCATGGGTGGCTCAGTGGAGTCTTTCACCGGCAATGGTTCAGACTCAGGTACACTTATCCTGGGGTGATGGCTGGCCTTCGTACCTTTCGCGGGGTTACGAATAGGGCGTGGTCGTACTTTGTCCCAGCACATCTACACGCAACTTAGATATGTTAAGCACGCGCACATTCCAGACCTTTGGTGGTGGACATGAACCACCGGCCCGTTGATATTAAAGATCTCGTATTCGGGGTCACTGCGAGAGGTCAAATTCATCCTCTCCTCAGCTTTTACAACCACCGAATCCCCCACCTTAAACTCACCAGCGTTTGCACGCCTATCGATTTGTTCCCTGTGAACTTCTCGAGACCTAGCCATTCCCTCACGAGCGCGCAGCAAGGCACTGTTGAGACAAGTCAGTCTCTCACCAAGGTCCTGCGACGCATCGATCGGAATGGCCAACGGAAGTCTTCCTCGTCGGCCGTACGTCAGATAAAATGGCGTATATCGGTCGTGGAATGCCTAGTACTGCGGTATGCCGTTAAAGCAGCACCTAACTCATCTTCCCACTCACGAGATGCGTTGTTCACCCCTTTCTGGATCAACTCCTTAAGAGTGCAATTGAACCTCTCGGTACGTCCATTGGTCTGCAGATGGTATGGACTCGATCGTCTATGATCTATACCGTGTTCATGAAATCGTTCTTCCAGAGATTTGGAACAAAACTCCTTACCCTGATCAGTTATTACGATCTCAGGGACCCCATGACGAGCGACATACTCATTGAAGAACTTATCTTCAACATTCTGAGATGTCTTGGCAGCAATCGGGTATGCTTCTGCCCATGCAGAACAGTGATCGATTATCCTCATGATATACAGATTACCTTTACTCGACTCCAATAGTGGACCGATCAAATCCATACCAATTATCTGGCTCTGGTAATTGGCCATGGGCATCTCACTAAACCTTGGTCGAGTCGTGACGGGTCAATTGACCTGGCACGTCATACACGTCTCCAGCATGCGTACCACATCTTTCCTTAAAGACGTCCATACAAACGAATCCCTTACCATGCCGATGGTCTTCTGCAGACCTTGGTGACCAGCTCGTTCATGAGCCATCGGGAGCACCTGCCCCCGGAACAGGGTAACTAGCAGGATTCTGGGGTACTCAGCGTCCAACGCTGAAGGGGTAACTAAAGAATACAAAATACCGTTCTTAACCATATACTCCTCTGGTGTGTTCTTAAACAACTCAGGGTATTCCTTGGTTTGCTCGGTACACAACTCGTCGTAGGGAATGTCGAATGCCTCTAGAGGGACGTGTGGTAGCACACCCTCATTGACATCTGGTATTACAAAGTCGCCCGTATCTATTGTAGTGACTTCCACCGGACGATGTAACCTGGACAACATGTCCGCTCGAATATTCTTCGAGCCTTGGATGTACTCAATCTTACACCCATACTCAGCAATCAGTACCGCCCAGCACTGCACCTTCGTGTTCTTAACCTCTCCTACAAACAAACTCTTGAGGGGTTTGTGGTCAGTATACACGGTAAACTGCGCACCAAATAGATAAGGCCTAAGCTTCTTCAATGCATATATCACAGCATAAGCTTCCTTCTCTATTATGGGCCAATTCAAGTGACTGTCTTTAAGAGTAGAGCTAACATACTGGATCACCCGCTCGATACCCTTGTCATCTACCTGTACCAATATCGCACCTATTGCATAACTAGAAGCATCAGTATACAGTCTATATGGGGCATTTAAATTCGGATATGCGAGAACCGTCTCACTACACAACAAGTTCTGTAATTTCTTAAATGCTTGGTGTTCCTCCTTACCCCACTCGAAGCATTTATATTTCTTAGTTAGTTCTATTAAAGGCATAGCAATTTCGGCGTAGCCTTGCACACAGGATCGGCAGTACCCCGTAACTCCAAGGAAACTTCTCACCTCACCCACATCCCGTGGTGGCGACATTTCCCTAATGACCTTGACCTTCTGGCCCTGAGGAGCTACTCCTTGTGCGGAAATACGATATCCTAACAAATCTACTGACGATCTAGCAAAATCGCACTTCTTTTTCTTAACTTGCAAATTATACTCTCGTATCTTGCGCATGACCATACGCAAGTGCTGTGCATGTTCCGTTGGATTTCGTGAATATACGACTATATCATCTACGAAAACATGCAGATATCTTCCCACGAATTCTCGGAAGATATCATTCATTGCCCTCTGAATTACGGCACCTGAGTTCGCAAAACCGAACGGCATCCGAATCCATTCGAACAAACCTTCACTGCAGACGAACGCTGTCTTCTATATGTCTTGGCTGTCCATTGGTATCTGCCAATAGCCAGACTTCAAGTCCATAGTTGAAAATATCGTTGCGCGCCCATAGAGTAAAAAATGTCCGATATATTCGGTAGAGGATAACTATCCTTACGACATACGGAATTCAATTTTCGGTAGTCTATACAAAACATGGTGTCCCCGTCCTTCTTAGGGACCAAAGTAATGGAGGACGCCCATGGGGATGACGACGGTCTTATGACGCCCGCTGCCAGCATTTCAGCCACTTGGTTTTTGACTATATACTGCTTGGCTAGCGGTAGATGGTAGGCTTTCTGGCTTATAGGATCTGCGTCTCCTGTTGGTACCATACACTTGACTTAGGGGACCAACCCTAGCGTGTTTGGATGAGCCATATCAAAGATATCTGCAAAGTCCCTCATGACTTTGTCGATATCTTTATATCCGGTCATTTCTTTACAACTCTCATAGATATAATTCGTCTGTTCCCTATAGGGATACCTAAAGGGTTATACCTGAGCAAACCATACTACAACTTTGGCCCGATAGTCAATCTTTGCATTTCCCAGGTGCAAAGCATCCGTTCCCAGCAAACATTCATGCCTCATTCTCGCTACTACCGTACTCGGAGTAGGTCGGGCGTTCTTGAATTTTACTTGAGTTTCCCCCAAAAGCTCTATTGGGGAACCATTTACAGCTAAGAGCGTCTTCGCTCTTTTCAATGGCCTAGCATTTAAGATGCTACGCCATATATCCTTGCAAATCAAGGATGTGCTAGCACCAGTATCCACTAAGGCATATAGGTACTCACCTTGATCCGTTGGACTGGTTAAATTCATTTGTAGACGGATGAAAAACCGCTCGGTCGGTGTCCTCACCAACGGTTTTCTCCATCTTAGTTAAACGGACTCCTTCGCCCGCTAACAACTTCTGCATAGCTATCACGACGGTCTGATGAACCACATCCGACACCATATGAATAACGGCCTTGTTCATCAGTACCTTCACCGGTTAAAACAAATCCATCTCGATCCTCGTACTCATTGCGGTCGCGCATTCTATTGTTCAAATCTTTGCGAAGATTTCTGGAGCATTCACGAGGTGTGGTCTGTTTTTCTTCCTGACACTGATCATTAATTTCGTCAATGTCTATGCTTTCACTTCTAGGACGTGTCATCGTCCTTCTGGGTTGGTCTATGGCTGGCACTACTGGGGGCCGGTCCTGCCTGCGTGCTTCTTGCGGACAGTTTCTGACGAAATTCCCCTCTTGGCCACATCTAAAGCAGGTTTCCGGGTTCGCTGGACCTGTTCTTCTATCAAGGTACCCAGCAAAACTGTTGCTGTATCTGGCACAATCCTGGGCCATGTGCCCTTCCCTGCTGCAATTAAAACATGTCATCGGCGGTCTTTGTGGTCGCGGACGTATCGCTACTTTCTTGGGCGTGTTCATAGGTGGCTGTACTGCCTGCCTGCCGACACTCGCTTTTATAATGTCCCACCCTTCCGCAGTTGTAGCATGTGATGTGCGGTGCATTCTTAGGAGATACTGGTCTAGGGACTGGACTGCGTCGTTTCGGTGGCGGTGTTACGACCTTCTTTATGGGCGGGGCTCTTCTAGGAACCGGTTTCGGCACTTCGTCAGCTACTTGCAAGTCCCTGACTAAGCCGCATAGCTGCTCAATCATCTTCGACTGCTGGATGATCTGGCATTTGAAGCTTTTGACGACTAGCCAAATCTCACGTTCCTCATCGGCCTCTAAAACCCCAACTTCCATACGTTCCTCATTCCTGTCATCTATTTTCATGGCCCGCAACAAGTCATTGCAGGTTTCTTCTTCCTCGGCGATTTCTATCGCCCGGGCTAACGTGTTCGCCCGTTTGCATATGATTCTTTTGCTCAACCCCCGATCGCCCAGAGCTCTGAGGTAAATCCCCAGAATGGTGCGGCGGTTGTCGTCATTCTCATTGGGGTAAGCACGCTGGCTGGCCTCTTTGTAACGACGATTGAATGATATAATTGTCTCATTCCGTCTTTGTCACATACCCTCCAAGTCATACCTTATGTGCTCACCTTCGTTCGTGGAGACGAAATTCATCGTTATGAAGCCTCGGAATTCGTCATAGGTGACGTCCTCCCTGACCTTCCCTACTAGAAAACCATCTATAGCCCTGGATAGCTGTCCCCGGGCTGTTCTGGTGATTATATAGGCAGATATGCCTTCTAGGCGCCCTCGTTGGCTACCCACGCCCTCCTTGTTTCGTCTAAGAAGGTCCTCACTTCTTCGGGCACTACCCCGTCGCATGGCTGGATACGATAAACAGTATCCCTGATTTCTCTTCTGTATACCCGAGCTGTTTCTCGCCTGTTGCTACTCTCTACTATGGCCCCTGCCATTGCCATCCCCATCGTCTGCATAGCAGCTACTGTCTCGGGTCTTAATTCAGCAATGCGTCTTTCTTCGGCGGGGGGGGGGGGGGCAGTGTCGGGTCAGCCGGTTTTCTTGGAGTTGCCATCTTTTACTACTATTGGTAGTGTAGGGAAATAACGACTCTTGTCAACCGTGGTTGCTCAGGGCAGTTTATTTCTGTGGTGATTTTTACTATGGAGCTATCGCTGTACTCGCGATGTTGAATCACCTTAGCGGTCTCCGACTGTTGGGCTGCTTCTAAGAAGACCTGTAATCTGTCTGCGAGATCTTTGAGGACTAATGTAGCGGGTCGTCCTACTTGCGCTTGGGCCATATGGGTTATGTACTCACAGTTCTTTTCTCTATGGATCCTAGCAGGCTCGCCACTGAAGATTTTTGGTGTCTTCGGGTTCTAGTTAATTACAATCTTTTCCGACTTCGGTAAGGCTTGTATGTGCGGTTGCTGCGACAACCAGTCTTACCGATGATGAAAGAGATGGACACAAGATCGCCTCGTTGGTAGTTTGTATCCGGGCCTGCTCTGACTATTCTACTAGAAGATGATGGTAAGATACGGTGGTCTTCCCTATTTTCCAGAGTGAATTATTAAGAACTCAAACTCTTGCCTTGAGATAAAATTTCAAGGTGATAATTTTATTCTCCTACATGAAATGTACAATAATACTACAACATAGAAGTGACTTTTACTGTCACGTATAGAAGTTAAAATTGACTTTTTATGTTTTGCCTATTTATCCCACATTACTAGTTTCGCTATCTTATGTTCCTATATGACTAGTATTACTCCCAGGCTCTGCTGGTCTGCTATACTATCACCACCTAACTGTTCTTGCCTACTCCAATATATTCAGCAAGAACATTTGATACAAAGGACGGACCCGGTGAAAAGCAAAGTGCCCATTATATACTCTTTTGAGTTTTTCGCCCACGTTCGTTTGGCTTATCTTCCCCAGAGTTTGATCGGATGCCCATTGATTGTGACGTCATCCCGACTAATCAAACTACGAGTTTCGCTTCTAGGACGAGAACGTTGAAGGTGGTCGAACCGGTTTGGGTTGGTTCTGCTTTGATGCGATCTGTCAGCTAACCAACAACATTACCGAATGTGTTGTTGTTGCATGTCTCTTCTTGAGGGACATATAGTTGATATACACATTTAGATAAATTTAGATTGTTTTACTTATTCCTACAGGACGCTACAATGTCTCGGTCCTGTCCCTTGCCTATTAGGCATCTGCCTGTAGGATAGGAAGGTTAATAGCACGTGAGCTACCTGAGCTCATCACCAGCTGGTGCTGTTGTGCTTTCTATAGGGAGTCGACATGCTGACTGTCATCCCTAAATGTTAACCCTCATTCACTCCGTCGCGTCCAAACCTATCGATTCTTATTGCTTGATTATTTACTAAACTACTGGCCGAAACAGCTGCTGAATATCCTGAAAGTGTGTGCAGATCCCACATCACCAACTTCCATCCTCAACTATTGACAGATATCATCAACCCAGAACCGGTGGTCCTTTCCCATCCTATTCAATTTCTAACTCAATCCTGACTTAATACAGGTATCAGCTTCGCATCAGTTTCGCATCGTTTTCCATGAAACTGTGTTTCGGCAGCACTGGACGATGTCAACCAGTGCAGCGGTCCTTCTGCGTATTATAGGATGACGCTTATCGTGCTACACCGTTCATTAGCCCACCTGGTATTTTCAAAGATGAATTTCATTAAGGTCTTACTCATAAATATAAGATGTCCATAGGGTCATGACTCCCACCAGACAATCCGATATCTACAATGTGACTCAATGATACAATATCACCATTTGTTTTGTTGTCCATAACAAAATAATTAAGATTGTTTTCCACACAACTTTTGATATAACACGCTGAGGATCAATGTAACCATGGTTACACACAACACGCTGAGGATCAATGTAACCAGGTTTGCACATAACACTGCGAGTATCAATGTAACCATGGTTACATACAACACGCTGAGGATCAAGGTAACCAGGTTTGCACATAACAATGCGAGTATCAATGTAACCATGGTTACACACAACACGCTGATGATCAATGTAACCAGGTTTGCACATAACACTGCGAGTATCAATGTAACCATGGTTACACACAACACGCTGAGGATCAATGTAACCAGGTTTGCACATAACACTGCGAGTACCAATGTAACCATGGTTACACACAACACGCTAAGGATCAATGTAACCAGGTTTGCACATAACACTGCAAGTATCAATGTAACCATTGTTACACACAACACGCGGATGATCAATGTAACCAGGTTTGCACATAACACTGCGAGTACCAATGTAACCATGGTTACACACAACACGCTAAGGTTCAATGTAACCAGGTTTGCACATAACACTGCAAGTATCAATGTAACCATTGTTACACACAACACGCGGATGATCAATGTAACCAGGTTTGCACATACCACTGCGATTATGAATGTAACCATGGTTACACACAACACGCTGAGGATCAATGTAACCAGGTTTACACATAACACTGCGAGTATCAATGTAACCATGGTTACACACAACACGCTGAGGATCAATGTAACCAGGTTTGCACATACCACTGCGATTATGAATGTAACCATGGTTACACACAACACGCTGAGGAGTAATGTAACCAGGTTTACACATCACACTGCGAGTATCAATGTAACCATGGTTACACACAACACGCTGAGGATCAATGTAACCAGGTTTGCACATAACACTGCGAGTACCAATGTAACCATGGTTACACACAACACGCTAAGGATCAATGTAACCAGGTTTGCACATAACACTGCGAGTATCAATGTAACCATGGTTACACACAACACGCTGAGGATCAATGTAACCAGGTTTGCACATAACACTGCGAGTACCAATGTAACCATGGTTACACACAACACGCTGAGGATCAATGTAACCAGGTTTACACATAACACTGCGAGTATCAATGTAACCATGGTTACACACAACACGCTGAGGATCAATGTAACCAGGTTTGCACATAACACGCCGAGGATAAATATAACCATGGTTACACATACCACTCCGAGGATCAATGTAACCAGGTTCACACATAACACTTAGAGGATCAATGTAACCAGATTTGCACATAACACGCCGAGGATCAATGTAACCATGGTTACACATAACACTCAGCGGTTAAATGTAACCAGGTTTACACATAACACTCCGAGGATCAATGTAACCAGGTTCACACATAACACTCCGAGGATCAATGTAACCAGATTTGCACATAACACTTTGAGGATCAATGTAGCCAGATTTGCACATAACACGCCGAGGATCAATGTAACCATGGTTACACATAACACTCCGAGGATCAATGTAACCAGGTTTGCACATAACACGCCGAGGATCAATGTAACCATGGTTACACATAACACTCCGAGGATCAATGTAACCAGGTTTGCACATAAGACTCCGAGGATCAATGTAACCATGATTACACATAACACTCAGTGGATCAATGTAACCAGGTTTACACATACCACTCCGAGGATCAATGTAACCAGGTTTGCACATAATACGCCGAGGATCAATGTAACCAGGATTGCACATTGCACGCCGAGGATCAATGTAACCAGGTTTACACATAACACTCCGAGGACCCATGTAACCAGGTTTATAAAGCTCATCGAGGATCAATGTAACCCGGTTTGCATGTAACACTCCGAGGATCGATGTAACCAGGTTTGCATATAACACTCCGAGGATCAATGTAACCAGGTGTACACATGCCACTTCGAGGATCAATGCAACCATGGTTACACATAACACTCCGAGGATCAATGTAACCGGGTTTGCATATAACACTCCGAGGATCAATGTAACCAGGTTTGAATTAGAATCTTTGTGTAGTATTAAATATATTCAATGATATTAATACATCGGACATAGCTTGAGTTATATTTTTAAGTGATGGCGATGAGCTGATTGTATTGATGTCATAATTTTGTCAGTAAATGTGTATATTATTACTGTATTCCGCGGCAGTAGTAGTAGAAACATCCTACATCTGTAGAGATGTATGCAATGACTCCTCTCTTGGCTTTGTATTTGGTGTCTCCGAGTAGAGCGAATTCCAAAGCTCTGTGTGCTGGTGTCTCTTCTGGCATCCTTAGCACATGGCCAAACATGGACCATCTTTGCTGGCCGACCTTTACAAACACATTATTATTAATTATTATTACACATCTTGTATAGTGCATCGTTGGAAATTATGCTGTCTAGCCATCGGTGTCCAGTGATGGTGTGTAAGTGTTTGCGGCGGCAGGGATCGCGTTTTCTAGAGCGGCCTTTGGAGCTGCCCAGCTGTGACATTTATACAGCATCAACGATACAAAGGTTATATTGTATAAAGGTGGTCTTTTATCAAGGGCATCTTTGATATACGAATCCATAATTTGCAGAAGGGCTGGAAAGCTATATTCCCCATGACACAACGTGCAGCAATGTCAGCAGTACTGCAAAGCAGTGAGCCCAAGATTTTATCTTTCCTCCATGGTTCGCCGCCACGAAGTTGATCGCCATTTTCTTTAGTTCCATGCTTTGTAGATAGGTATATGTAGGTGAACCCTGTTTTGGATTCATTCATAAAGAGATTCACAATTTTTAGTTTGCTTGGAGTTATTGGGAGAAGTTCGTCAATGTGTTTCTTTTCCTCATCTATGACGTACACATCGTCGGCATATTCCATCTCTAGCGGCATACCCAGTATTGACACTGGGGGATTTGGTCTTATGGAACTTTCATGCACGGATTTCAAAGCAGCAGCAGGGAAACATGTGAAAAGCACCGGAAATAGACCATCTCCTTCTGGTGAGCCGAGTGATGTCTTAAACGATACAGATTTCACTGACTTGGCTTGTACCCTCAGCTTGTTGTCTGCAAGCAGTAGTCTCACTAGTCGTAGCTCCTCTTCATTGCAACTGGCCTGGCGTAGTACATCTAGGCTTTTTTAGCGTTTAATTGTGTCAAAGGTTCATGACATGTCAATTCGCATTTTGTGGAAATCCCAGTGGTTGAACATGACTACAGACACACGCTTGCATTGGGCCCATACAATGTCTGCGCAGCTGCGTCCACGTTTGAAGGCACTTTAACATGATCCGGTGAAGTCATCTATCCTGTCTGGGATGCGGCATGGAGTAACATTGGATAGGATTTTCCGTATGTTGTTGAGGAGCACAATGAGCCGCAGATATGGTGGGCGGGGGAGTGTGTGTGTGTGTGGGGGCGGTGGCTTCTTGGGAGTGGTAGTGCGATAAGGGTACCTTGGCCTACACCACCGATGGAAAGGCGATGTATACAAGCTGAATTAATTGGGTGCCTGATCGGATTTGAGATAATGTCACCTGCATATTTGAATAGTTCATTGCTCATGCCATCAGGTCCAGATGCACGCCCATTTTAGGGCTTTAAATCCCTTCTCACCTTTTGCTGTTTTAATTGGTGTTAGTAATGACATGAGATCTCCTGTGAATGGGTGCAAGGGCTGATCAGCATGGGCAGTGAACTGTTTTTTTAACGATTCTCGAGTCGCCTCGGCTTTTCCCTGGCCAGTCCCGATAAAGTGTCCTTCAGATTTGTGTATTGTGAGTGGTGGTGTGTAGTCAGTAACTCTCAGGGCTCGGGCTGCACGAAACATTTGGTGATAGTCACCCATGTCAATGATGTCATTTGCCAGGGAGTCTGCTTGTTGAATAACAAGAACTGTTAAGTGTTCGCGTATGTGGTTCTAGAATGATATTGCGCTCCCGGCGTAGTCTGCTGCGGTCTTCACTTTGTCCACTTTGATAGATGCGTAGCCATAACGCGTTCTGCTCTGCTGACAGTTTTACTACTAGAGGGTCGTCAATATACCTAGTTTGGTTGTTTTTTAAGAACACCTATGGTGCTGGTAGCTGATGATTCCATAGATTTCAGTATGTTGGTTAGCGCTTCATTTGGATCGGAGCTGACCTCGATGCTAGCTATTGCTCCCGAGGGCCTTTTTGATATTTGAGTCAGTGTCGACGATGAGCTTGGGTAGGTTGTAGGTGATTTTGTCAGTA